>JAWNPQ010000162.1:0-122401 GCA_035047465.1 Drosophila sordidula | reverse complement strand
GCGGTTTGAGCCCTGATTCAGGATCACTACATATTTTCTGGGAAAAACTTAATTTTCACTATTAATTTATATGGTAAACTTGAAATGGCCATAACTTCTAAACTAGGCATCTAATCGCCATTTGGGCCCTGATTCGGGTTCACAACATATTTCATTCTAAAAACTTAAGTTCCGATAGTAGTTTATATGGAAAACTTTAAATGGCCATAACTTCTCAACTAGGCGTCTAATCGCGATTTGGGCCCTGATTCGGGAACACCACATATTTTCTGGGAAAAACTTAATTTTCACTATTAATTTATACGGAAAACTTGAAATGGCCATAGCTTCAAAGCTAGGCGTCTAATCGCGATTTGGGTTCTGATTCGGGATGACTACATATTTCATACGAAAAACTTAATTTAATGGCCATAACTTCTAAACTAGGCGTCTAATCGCGATTTGGGCCCTGAGTTGGAATCACCACATATTTTATGGGAAAAACTTAATTTTTACTATTAATTTATATGGTAAACTTGAAATGGCCATAACATCTAAACTAGGCGTCTAATCGCGATTTGGGTTCTGATTCGGGATGACTACATATTTCATACGAAAAACTTAATTTAATGGCCATAACTTCTAAACTAGGCGTCTAATCGCGATTTGGGCCCTGATTCAGGATCACTACATATTTTCTGGGAAAAACTTAATTTTCACTATTAATTTATATGGAAAATTTGAGATGGCCATAACTTCAAAGTTAGGCGTCTAATCGCGATTTGGGCCCTGATTCAGGATCACTACATATTTTCTGGGAAAAACTTAATTTTCACTATTAATTTATATGAAAAACTTGAAATGGCCATAACTTCAAAGCTAGGCGTCTAATCGCGATTTGGGCCCTGATTCAGGATCACAACATATTTCATTCTAAAAACTTAAGTTCCGATAGTAGTTTATATGGAAAACTTTAAATGGCCATAACTTCTCAACTAGTCGTCTAATCGCGGTTTGAGCCCTGATTCAGGATCACTACATATTTTCTGGGAAAAACTTAATTTTCACTATTAATTTATATGGTAAACTTGAAATGGCCATAACTTCTAAACTAGGCATCTAATCGCCATTTGGGCCCTGATTCGGGTTCACAACATATTTCATTCTAAAAACTTAAGTTCCGATAGTAGTTTATATGGAAAACTTTAAATGACCATAACTTCTCAACTAGGCGTCTAATCGCGGTTTGAGCCCTGATTCAGGATCACTACATATTTTCTGGGAAAAACTTAATTTTCACTATTAATTTATATGGTAAACTTGAAATGGCCATAACTTCTAAACTAGGCGTCTAATCGCGATTTGGGCCCTGATTTGGAATCACCACATATTTTATGGGAAAAACTTAATTTTCACTATTAATTTATATGGTAAACTTGAAATGGCCATAACATCTAAACTAGGCATCTAATCGCCATTTGGGCCCTGATTCGGGTTCACAACATATTTCATTCTAAAAACTTAAGTTCCGATAGTAGTTTATATGGAAAACTTTAAATGACCATAACTTCTCAACTAGGCGTCTAATTGCGATTTGGGCCCTGATTTGGGAACACCACATATTCTCTGGGAAAAACTTAATTTTCACTATTAATTTATATGGAAAACTTGAAATGGCCATAACTTCAAAGCTAGGCGTCTAATCGCGATTTGGGCCCTGATTCGGGATCACTACATATTTTCAGGGAAAAACTTAATTTTCACTATTAATTTATATGGTAAACTTGAAATGGCCATAACTTCTAAACTAGGCATCTAATCGCCATTTGGGCCCTGATTCGGGTTCACAACATATTTCATTCTAAAAACTTAAGTTCCGATAGTAGTTTATATGGAAAACTTGCAATGCCCATAACTTCAAAGCTAGGCGTCTAATCGCGATTTGGGCCCTGATTCAGGATCACTACATATTTTCTGGGAAAAACTTAATTTTCACTATTAATTTATATGGTAAACTTGAAATGGCCATAACTTCTAAACTAGGCATCTAATCGCCATTTGGGCCCTGATTCGGGTTCACAACATATTTCATTCTAAAAACTTAAGTTCCGATAGTAGTTTATATGGAAAACTTTAAATGGCCATAACTTCTCAACTAGGCGTCTAATCGCGATTTGGGCCCTGCTTCGGGAACACCACATATTTTCTGGGAAAAACTTAATTTTCACTATTAATTTATATGGAAAACTTGAAATGGCCATAACTTCAAAGCTAGGCGTCTAATCGCGATTTGGGCCCTGATTCGGGATCACTACATATTTCATACGAAAAACTTAATTTAATGGCCATAACTTCTAAACTAGGCGTCTAATCGCGATTTGGGCCCTGAGTTGGAATCACCACATATTTTATGGGAAAAACTTAATTTTTACTATTAATTTATATGGTAAACTTGAAATGGCCATAACATCTAAACTAGGCGTCTAATCGCGATTTGGGTTCTGATTCGGGATGACTACATATTTCATACGAAAAACTTAATTTAATGGCCATAACTTCTAAACTAGGCGTCTAATCGCGATTTGGGCCCTGATTCAGGATCACTACATATTTTCTGGGAAAAACTTAATTTTCACTATTAATTTATATGGAAAATTTGAAATGGCCATAACTTCAAAGTTAGGCGTCTAATCGCGATTTGGGCCCTGATTCAGGATCACAACATATTTCATTCTAAAAACTTAAGTTCCGATAGTAGTTTATATGGAAACTTGAAATGGCCATAACTTCTCAACTAGGCGTCTAATCGCGATTTGGGCCCTGATTCGGGATCACTACATATTTTGTGGGAAAAACTTAATTTTCACTATTAATTTATATGGAAATTTTAAATGTTCGTACCTTCTAAACTAGTCGTCTAATCGCGGTTTGAGCCCTGATTCAGGATCACTACATATTTTCTGGGAAAAACTTAATTTTCACTATTAATTTATATGGTAAACTTGAAATGGCCATAACTTCTAAACTAGGCATCTAATCGCCATTTGGGCCCTGATTCGGGATCACTACATATTTTGTGGGAAAAACTTAATTTTCACTATTAATTTATATGGAAATTTTAAATGTTCGTACCTTCTAAACTAGTCGTCTAATCGCGGTTTGAGCCCTGATTCAGGATCACTACATATTTTCTGGGAAAAACTTAATTTTCACTATTAATTTATACGGAAAACTTGAAATGGCCATAGCTTCAAAGCTAGGCGTCTAATCGCGATTTGGGTTCTGATTCGGGATGACTACATATTTCATACGAAAAACTTAATTTAATGGCCATAACTTCTAAACTAGGCGTCTAATCGCGATTTGGGCCCTGAGTTGGAATCACCACATATTTTATGGGAAAAACTTAATTTTTACTATTAATTTATATGGTAAACTTGAAATGGCCATAACATCTAAACTAGGCGTCTAATCGCGATTTGGGTTCTGATTCGGGATGACTACATATTTCATACGAAAAACTTAATTTAATGGCCATAACTTCTAAACTAGGCGTCTAATCGCGATTTGGGCCCTGATTCAGGATCACTACATATTTTCTGGGAAAAACTTAATTTTCACTATTAATTTATATGGAAAATTTGAGATGGCCATAACTTCAAAGTTAGGCGTCTAATCGCGATTTGGGCCCTGATTCAGGATCACTACATATTTTCTGCGAAAAACTTAATTTTCACTATTAATTTATATGAAAAACTTGAAATGGCCATAACTTCAAAGCTAGGCGTCTAATTGCGATTTGGGCCCTGATTCAGGATCACAACATATTTCATTCTAAAAACTTAAGTTCCGATAGTAGTTTATATGGAAAACTTTAAATGGCCATAACTTCTCAACTAGTCGTCTAATCGCGGTTTGAGCCCTGATTCAGGATCACTACATATTTTCTGGGAAAAACTTAATTTTCACTATTAATTTATATGGTAAACTTGAAATGGCCATAACTTCTAAACTAGGCATCTAATCGCCATTTGGGCCCTGATTCGGGTTCACAACATATTTCATTCTAAAAACTTAAGTTCCGATAGTAGTTTATATGGAAAACTTTAAATGGCCATAACTTCTAAACTAGGCGTCTAATCGCGATTTGGGCCCTGATTTGGAATCACCACATATTTTATGGGAAAAACTTAATTTTCACTATTAATTTATATGGTAAACTTGAAATGGCCATAACATCTAAACTAGGCATCTAATCGCCATTTGGGCCCTGATTCGGGTTCACAACATATTTCATTCTAAAAACTTAAGTTCCGATAGTAGTTTATATGGAAAACTTTAAATGACCATAACTTCTCAACTAGGCGTCTAATTGCGATTTGGGCCCTGATTTGGGAACACCACATATTTTCTGGGAAAAACTTAATTTTCACTATTAATTTATATGGAAAACTTGAAATGGCCATAACTTCAAAGCTAGGCGTCTAATCGCGATTTGGGCCCTGATTCAGGATCACTACATATTTTCTGGGAAAAACTTAATTTTCACTATTAATTTATATGGTAAACTTGAAATGGCCATAACTTCTAAACTAGGCATCTAATCGCCATTTGGGCCCTGATTCGGGTTCACAACATATTTCATTCTAAAAACTTAAGTTCCGATAGTAGTTTATATGGAAAACTTGCAATGCCCATAACTTCAAAGCTAGGCGTCTAATCGCGATTTGGGCCCTGATTCAGGATCACTACATATTTTCTGGGAAAAACTTAATTTTCACTATTAATTTATATGGTAAACTTGAAATGGCCATAACTTCTAAACTAGGCATCTAATCGCCATTTGGGCCCTGATTCGGGTTCACAACATATTTCATTCTAAAAACTTAAGTTCCGATAGTAGTTTATATGGAAAACTTTAAATGGCCATAACTTCTCAACTAGGCGTCTAATCGCGATTTGGGCCCTGCTTCGGGAACACCACATATTTTCTGGGAAAAACTTAATTTTCACTATTAATTTATATGGAAAACTTGAAATGGCCATAACTTCAAAGCTAGGCGTCTAATCGCGATTTGGGCCCTGATTCGGGATCACTACATATTTCATACGAAAAACTTAATTTAATGGCCATAACTTCTAAACTAGGCGTCTAATCGCGATTTGGGCCCTGAGTTGGAATCACCACATATTTTATGGGAAAAACTTAATTTTTACTATTAATTTATATGGTAAACTTGAAATGGCCATAACATCTAAACTAGGCGTCTAATCGCGATTTGGGTTCTGATTCGGGATGACTACATATTTCATACGAAAAACTTAATTTAATGGCCATAACTTCTAAACTAGGCGTCTAATCGCGATTTGGGCCCTGATTCAGGATCACTACATATTTTCTGGGAAAAACTTAATTTTCACTATTAATTTATATGGAAAATTTGAGATGGCCATAACTTCAAAGTTAGGCGTCTAATCGCGATTTGGGCCCTGATTCAGGATCATAACATATTTCATTCTAAAAACTTAAGTTGCGATAGTAGTTTATATGGAAAACTTTAAATGGCCATAACTTCAAAGCTAGGCGTCTAATCGCGATTTGGGCCCTGATTCGGGATCACTACATATTTCATACGAAAAACTTAATTTAATGGCCATAACTTCTAAACTAGGCGTCTAATCGCGATTTGGGCCCTGAGTTGGAATCACCACATATTTTATGGGAAAAACTTAATTTTTACTATTAATTTATATGGTAAACTTGAAATGGCCATAACATCTAAACTAGGCGTCTAATCGCGATTTGGGTTCTGATTCGGGATGACTACATATTTCATACGAAAAACTTAATTTAATGGCCATAACTTCTAAACTAGGCGTCTAATCGCGATTTGGGCCCTGATTCAGGATCACTACATATTTTCTGGGAAAAACTTAATTTTCACTATTAATTTATATGGAAAATTTGAGATGGCCATAACTTCAAAGTTAGGCGTCTAATCGCGATTTGGGCCCTGATTCAGGATCATAACATATTTCATTCTAAAAACTTAAGTTGCGATAGTAGTTTATATGGAAAACTTTAAATGGCCATAACATCTAAACTAGGCGTCTAATCGCGATTTGGGTTCTGATTCGGGATGACTACATATTTCATACGAAAAACTTAATTTAATGGCCATAACTTCTAAACTAGGCGTCTCATCGCGATTTGGGCCCTGATTTGGAATCACTACATATTTTGTGGGAAAAACTTAATTTTCACTATTAATTTATATGGACATTTTAAATGGTCATACCTTCTAAACTAGTCGTCTAATCGCGGTTTGAGCCCTGATTCAGGATCACTACATATTTACTGGGAAAAACTCAATTTTCACTATTAATTTATATGGTAAACTTGAAATGGCCATAGCTTCTAAACTAGGCATCTAATCGCCATTTGGGCCCTGATTCGGGTTCACAACATATTTCATTCTAAAAACTTAAGTTCCGATAGTAGTTTATATGGAAAACTTGAAATGGCCATAACTTCTAAACTAGGCGTCTAATCGCGATTTGGGCCCTGATTTGGAATCACCACATATTTTATGGGAAAAACTTAATTTTCACTATTAATTTATATGGTAAACTTGAAATGGCCATAACTTCTAAGCTAGGCGTCTAATCGCGATTTGGGCCCTGATTCAGGATCACTACATATTTTACATATTTTCAGGATCACTATTAATTTATATGGAAAACTTGAAATGGCCATAACTTCAAAGCTAGGCGTCTAATCGCGATTTGGGCCCTGATTCAGGATCACTACATATTTTCTGGGAAAAACTTAATTTTCACTATTAATTTATATGGAAAACTTGAAATGGCCATAACTTCAAAGCTAGGCGTCTAATCGCGATTTGGGCCCTGATTCGGGATCACTACATATTTCATACGAAAAACTTAATTTAATGGCCATAACTTCTAAACTAGGCGTCTAATCGCGATTTGGGCCCTGAGTTGGAATCACCACATATTTTATGGGAAAAACTTAATTTTTACTATTAATTTATATGGTAAACTTGAAATGGCCATAACATCTAAACTAGGCGTCTAATCGCGATTTGGGTTCTGATTCGGGATGACTACATATTTCATACGAAAAACTTAATTTAATGGCCATAACTTCTAAACTAGGCGTCTAATCGCGATTTGGGCCCTGATTCAGGATCACTACATATTTTCTGGGAAAAACTTAATTTTCACTATTAATTTATATGGAAAATTTGAGATGGCCATAACTTCAAAGTTAGGCGTCTAATCGCGATTTGGGCCCTGATTCAGGATCATAACATATTTCATTCTAAAAACTTAAGTTGCGATAGTAGTTTATATGGAAAACTTTAAATGGCCATAACTTCAAAGCTAGGCGTCTAATCGCGATTTGGGCCCTGATTCGGGATCACTACATATTTCATACGAAAAACTTAATTTAATGGCCATAACTTCTAAACTAGGCGTCTAATCGCGATTTGGGCCCTGAGTTGGAATCACCACATATTTTATGGGAAAAACTTAATTTTTACTATTAATTTATATGGTAAACTTGAAATGGCCATAACATCTAAACTAGGCGTCTAATCGCGATTTGGGTTCTGATTCGGGATGACTACATATTTCATACGAAAAACTTAATTTAATGGCCATAACTTCTAAACTAGGCGTCTAATCGCGATTTGGGCCCTGATTCAGGATCACTACATATTTTCTGGGAAAAACTTAATTTTCACTATTAATTTATATGGAAAATTTGAGATGGCCATAACTTCAAAGTTAGGCGTCTAATCGCGATTTGGGCCCTGATTCAGGATCATAACATATTTCATTCTAAAAACTTAAGTTGCGATAGTAGTTTATATGGAAAACTTTAAATGGCCATAACATCTAAACTAGGCGTCTAATCGCGATTTGGGTTCTGATTCGGGATGACTACATATTTCATACGAAAAACTTAATTTAATGGCCATAACTTCTAAACTAGGCGTCTCATCGCGATTTGGGCCCTGATTTGGAATCACTACATATTTTGTGGGAAAAACTTAATTTTCACTATTAATTTATATGGAAATTTTAAATGGTCATACCTTCTAAACTAGTCGTCTAATCGCGGTTTGAGCCCTGATTCAGGATCACTACATATTTTCTGGGAAAAACTCAATTTTCACTATTAATTTATATGGTAAACTTGAAATGGCCATAGCTTCTAAACTAGGCATCTAATCGCCATTTGGGCCCTGATTCGGGTTCACAACATATTTCATTCTAAAAACTTAAGTTCCGATAGTAGTTTATATGGAAAACTTGAAATGGCCATAACTTCTAAACTAGGCGTCTAATCGCGATTTGGGCCCTGATTTGGAATCACCACATATTTTATGGGAAAAACTTAATTTTCACTATTAATTTATATGGTAAACTTGAAATGGCCATAACTTCTAAGCTAGGCGTCTAATCGCGATTTGGGCCCTGATTCAGGATCACTACATATTTTACATATTTTCAGGATCACTATTAATTTATATGGAAAACTTGAAATGGCCATAACTTCAAAGCTAGGCGTCTAATCGCGATTTGGGCCCTGATTCAGGATCACTACATATTTTCTGGGAAAAACTTAATTTTCACTATTAATTTATATGGAAAACTTGAAATGGCCATAACTTCAAAGCTAGGCGTCTAATCGCGATTTGGGCCCTGATTCGGGATCACTACATATTTCATACGAAAAACTTAATTTAATGGCCATAACTTCTAAACTAGGCGTCTAATCGCGATTTGGGCCCTGAGTTGGAATCACCACATATTTTATGGGAAAAACTTAATTTTTACTATTAATTTATATGGTAAACTTGAAATGGCCATAACATCTCAACTAGGCGTCTAATCGCGATTTGGGTTCTGATTCGGGATGACTACATATTTCATACGAAAAACTTAATTTAATGGCCATAACTTCTAAACTAGGCGTCTAATCGCGATTTGGGCCCTGATTCAGGATCACTACATATTTTCTGGGAAAAACTTAATTTTCACTATTAATTTATATGGAAAATTTGAGATGGCCATAACTTCAAAGTTAGGCGTCTAATCGCGATTTGGGCCCTGATTCAGGATCATAACATATTTCATTCTAAAAACTTAAGTTGCGATAGTAGTTTATATGGAAAACTTTAAATGGCCATAACATCTAAACTAGGCGTCTAATCGCGATTTGGGTTCTGATTCGGGATGACTACATATTTCATACGAAAAACTTAATTTAATGGCCATAACTTCTAAACTAGGCGTCTCATCGCGATTTGGGCCCTGATTTGGAATCACTACATATTTTGTGGGAAAAACTTAATTTTCACTATTAATTTATATGGAAATTTTAAATGGTCATACCTTCTAAACTAGTCGTCTAATCGCGGTTTGAGCCCTGATTCAGGATCACTACATATTTTCTGGGAAAAACTCAATTTTCACTATTAATTTATATGGTAAACTTGAAATGGCCATAGCTTCTAAACTAGGCATCTAATCGCCATTTGGGCCCTGATTCGGGTTCACAACATATTTCATTCTAAAAACTTAAGTTCCGATAGTAGTTTATATGGAAAACTTGAAATGGCCATAACTTCTAAACTAGGCGTCTAATCGCGATTTGGGCCCTGATTTGGAATCACCACATATTTTATGGGAAAAACTTAATTTTCACTATTAATTTATATGGTAAACTTGAAATGGCCATAACTTCTAAGCTAGGCGTCTAATCGCGATTTGGGCCCTGATTCAGGATCACTACATATTTTACATATTTTCAGGATCACTATTAATTTATATGGAAAACTTGAAATGGCCATAACTTCAAAGCTAGGCGTCTAATCGCGATTTGGGCCCTGATTCAGGATCACTACATATTTTCTGGGAAAAACTTAATTTTCACTATTAATTTATATGGAAAACTTGAAATGGCCATAACTTCAAAGCTAGGCGTCGAATCGCGATTTGGGCCCTGATTCGGGATCACTACATATTTCATACGAAAAACTTAATTTAATGGCCATAACTTCTAAACTAGGCGTCTAATCGCGATTTGGGCCCTGAGTTGGAATCACCACATATTTTATGGGAACAACTTAATTTTTACTATTAATTTATATGGTAAACTTGAAATGGCCATAACATCTAAACTAGGCGTCTAATCGCGATTTGGGTTCTGATTCGGGATGACTACATATTTCATACGAAAAACTTAATTTAATGGCCATAACTTCTAAACTAGGCGTCTAATCCCGATTTGGGCCCTGATTCAGGATCACTACATATTTTCTGGGAAAAACTTAATTTTCACTATTAATTTATATGGAAAATTTGAGATGGCCATAACTTCAAAGTTAGGCGTCTAATCGCGATTTGGGCCCTGATTCAGGATCATAACATATTTCATTCTAAAAACTTAAGTTGCGATAGTAGTTTATATGGAAAACTTTAAATGGCCATAACTTCTCAACTAGGCGTCTAATCGCGATTTGGGCCCTGATTGGGGATCACTACATATTTCATACGAAAAACTTAATTTAATGGCCATAACTTCTAAACTAGTCGTCTCATCGCGATTTGGGCCCTGATTTGGAATCACTGCATATTTTGTGGGAAAAACTTAATTTTCACTATTAATTTATATGGATATTTTAAATGGTCATACCTTCTAAACTAGTCGTCTAATCGCGGTTTGAGCCCTGATTCAGGATCACTACATATTTTCTGGGAAAAACTTAATTTTCACTATTAATTTATATGGTAAACTTGAAATGGCCATAACTTCTAAACTAGGCATCTAATCGCGATTTGGGCCCTGATTCGGGTTCACAACATATTTCATTCTAAAAACTTAAGTTCCGATAGTAGTTTATATGGAAAACTTTAAATGGCCATAACTTCTCAACTAGGCGTCTAATCGCGATTTGGGTCCTGCTTCGGGAACACCACATATTTTCTGGGAAAAACTTAATTTTCACTATTAATTTATATGGAAAACTTGAAATGGCCATAACTTCAAAGCTAGGCGTCTAATCGCGATTTGGGCCCTGATTCGGGATCACTACATATTTCATACGAAAAACTTAATTTAATGGCCATAACTTCTAAACTAGGCGTCTAATCGCGATTTGGGCCCTGAGTTGGAATCACCACATATTTTATGGGAAAAACTTAATTTTTACTATTAATTTATATGGTAAACTTGAAATGGCCATAACATCTAAACTAGGCGTCTAATCGCGATTTGGGTTCTGATTCGGGATGACTACATATTTCATACGAAAAAGTTAATTTAATGGCCATAACTTCTAAACTAGGCGTCTAATCGCGATTTGGGCCCTGATTCAGGATCACTACATATTTTCTGGGAAAAACTTAATTTTCACTATTAATTTATATGGAAAATTTGAGATGGCCATAACTTCAAAGTTAGGCGTCTAATCGCGATTTGGGCCCTGATTCAGGATCATAACATATTTCATTCTAAAAACTTAAGTTGCGATAGTAGTTTATATGGAAAACTTTAAATGGCCATAACTTCTCAACTAGGCGTCTAATCGCGATTTGGGCCCTGATTGGGGATCACTACATATTTCATACGAAAAACTTAATTTAATGGCCATAACTTCTAAACTAGTCGTCTCATAATGGCCATAACTTCTAAACTAGTCGTCTCATCGCGATTTGGGCCCTGATTTGGAATCACTGCATATTTTGTGGGAAAAACTTAATTTTCACTATTAATTTATATGGAAATTTTAAATGGTCATACCTTCTAAACTAGTCGTCTAATCGCGGTTTGAGCCCTGATTCAGGATCACTACATATTTTCTGGGAAAAACTCAATTTTCACTATTAATTTATATGGTAAACTTGAAATGGCCATAGCTTCTAAACTAGGCATCTAATCGCCATTTGGGCCCTGATTCGGGTTCACAACATATTTCATTCTAAAAACTTAAGTTCCGATAGTAGTTTATATGGAAAACTTGAAATGGCCATAACTTCTAAACTAGGCGTCTAATCGCGATTTGGGCCCTGATTTGGAATCACCACATATTTTATGGGAAAAACTTAATTTTCACAATTAATTTATATGGTAAACTTGAAATGGCCATAACTTCTAAGCTAGGCGTCTAATCGCGATTTGGGCCCTGATTCAGGATCACTACATATTTTACATATTTTCAGGATCACTATTAATTTATATGGAAAAGTTGAAATGGCCATAACTTCAAAGCTATGCGTCTAATCGCGATTTGGGCCCTGATTCAGGATCACTACATATTTTCTGGGAAAAACTTAATTTTCACTATTAATTTATATGGAAAACTTGAAATGGCCATAACTTCAAAGCTAGGCGTCTAATCGCGATTTGGGCCCTGATTCGGGATCACTACATATTTCATACGAAAAACTTAATTTAATGGCCATAACTTCTAAACTAGGCGTCTAATCGCGATTTGGGCCCTGAGTTGGAATCACCACATATTTTATGGGAAAAACTTAATTTTTACTATTAATTTATATGGTAAACTTGAAATGGCCATAACATCTAAACTAGGCGTCTAATCGCGATTTGGGTTCTGATTCGGGATGACTACATATTTCATACGAAAAACTTAATTTAATGACCATAACTTCTAAACTAGGCGTCTAATCGCGATTTGGGCACTGATTCAGGATCACTACATATTTTCTGGGAAAAACTTAATTTTCACTATTAATTTATATGGAAAATTTGAGATGGCCATAACTTCAAAGTTAGGCGTCTAATCGCGATTTGGGCCCTGATTCAGGATCATAACATATTTCATTCTAAAAACTTAAGTTGCGATAGTAGTTTATATGGAAAACTTTAAATGGCCATAACTTCTCAACTAGGCGTCTAATCGCGATTTGGGCCCTGATTGGGGATCACTACATATTTCATACGAAAAACTTAATTTAATGGCCATAACTTCTAAACTAGTCGTCTCATCGCGATTTGGGCCCTGATTTGGAATCACTGCATATTTTGTGGGAAAAACTTAATTTTCACTATTAATTTATATGGATATTTTAAATGGTCATACCTTCTAAACTAGTCGTCTAATCGCGGTTTGAGCCCTGATTCAGGATCACTACATATTTTCTGGGAAAAACTTAATTTTCACTATTAATTTATATGGTAAACTTGAAATGGCCATAACTTCTAAACTAGGCATCTAATCGCGATTTGGGCCCTGATTCGGGTTCACAACATATTTCATTCTAAAAACTTAAGTTCCGATAGTAGTTTATATGGAAAACTTTAAATGGCCATAACTTCTCAACTAGGCGTCTAATCGCGATTTGGGTCCTGCTTCGGGAACACCACATATTTTCTGGGAAAAACTTAATTTTCACTATTAATTTATATGGAAAACTTGAAATGGCCATAACTTCAAAGCTAGGCGTCTAATCGCGATTTGGGCCCTGATTCGGGATCACTACATATTTCATACGAAAAACTTAATTTAATGGCCATAACTTCTAAACTAGGCGTCTAATCGCGATTTGGGCCCTGAGTTGGAATCACCACATATTTTATGGGAAAAACTTAATTTTTACTATTAATTTATATGGTAAACTTGAAATGGCCATAACATCTAAACTAGGCGTCTAATCGCGATTTGGGTTCTGATTCGGGATGACTACATATTTCATACGAAAAAGTTAATTTAATGGCCATAACTTCTAAACTAGGCGTCTAATCGCGATTTGGGCCCTGATTCAGGATCACTACATATTTTCTGGGAAAAACTTAATTTTCACTATTAATTTATATGGAAAATTTGAGATGGCCATAACTTCAAAGTTAGGCGTCTAATCGCGATTTGGGCCCTGATTCAGGATCATAACATATTTCATTCTAAAAACTTAAGTTGCGATAGTAGTTTATATGGAAAACTTTAAATGGCCATAACTTCTCAACTAGGCGTCTAATCGCGATTTGGGCCCTGATTGGGGATCACTACATATTTCATACGAAAAACTTAATTTAATGGCCATAACTTCTAAACTAGTCGTCTCATAATGGCCATAACTTCTAAACTAGTCGTCTCATCGCGATTTGGGCCCTGATTTGGAATCACTGCATATTTTGTGGGAAAAACTTAATTTTCACTATTAATTTATATGGAAATTTTAAATGGTCATACCTTCTAAACTAGTCGTCTAATCGCGGTTTGAGCCCTGATTCAGGATCACTACATATTTTCTGGGAAAAACTCAATTTTCACTATTAATTTATATGGTAAACTTGAAATGGCCATAGCTTCTAAACTAGGCATCTAATCGCCATTTGGGCCCTGATTCGGGTTCACAACATATTTCATTCTAAAAACTTAAGTTCCGATAGTAGTTTATATGGAAAACTTGAAATGGCCATAACTTCTAAACTAGGCGTCTAATCGCGATTTGGGCCCTGATTTGGAATCACCACATATTTTATGGGAAAAACTTAATTTTCACAATTAATTTATATGGTAAACTTGAAATGGCCATAACTTCTAAGCTAGGCGTCTAATCGCGATTTGGGCCCTGATTCAGGATCACTACATATTTTACATATTTTCAGGATCACTATTAATTTATATGGAAAACTTGAAATGGCCATAACTTCAAAGCTATGCGTCTAATCGCGATTTGGGCCCTGATTCAGGATCACTACATATTTTCTGGGAAAAACTTAATTTTCACTATTAATTTATATGGAAAACTTGAAATGGCCATAACTTCAAAGCTAGGCGTCTAATCGCGATTTGGGCCCTGATTCGGGATCACTACATATTTCATACGAAAAACTTAATTTAATGGCCATAACTTCTAAACTAGGCGTCTAATCGCGATTTGGGCCCTGAGTTGGAATCACCACATATTTTATGGGAAAAACTTAATTTTCACTATTAATTTATATGGAAATTTTAAATGGTCATACCTTCTAAACTAGTCGTCTAATCGCGGTTTGAGCCCTGATTCAGGATCACTACATATTTTCTGGGAAAAACTTAATTTTCACTATTAATTTATATGGTAAACTTGAAATGGCCATAACATCTAAACTAGGCGTCTAATCGCGATTTGGGTTCTGATTCGGGATGACTACATATTTCATACGAAAAACTTAATTTAATGACCATAACTTCTAAACTAGGCGTCTAATCGCGATTTGGGCACTGATTCAGGATCACTACATATTTTCTGGGAAAAACTTAATTTTCACTATTAATTTATATGGAAAATTTGAGATGGCCATAACTTCAAAGTTAGGCGTCTAATCGCGATTTGGGCCCTGATTCAGGATCATAACATATTTCATTCTAAAAACTTAAGTTGCGATAGTAGTTTATATGGAAAACTTTAAATGGCCATAACTTCTCAACTAGGCGTCTAATCGCGATTTGGGCCCTGATTGGGGATCACTACATATTTCATACGAAAAACTTAATTTAATGGCCATAACTTCTAAACTAGTCGTCTCATCGCGATTTGGGCCCTGATTTGGAATCACTACATATTTTGTGGGAAAAACTTAATTTTCACTATTAATTTATATGGAAATTTTAAATGGTCATACCTTCTAAACTAGTCGTCTAATCGCGGTTTGAGCCCTGATTCAGGATCACTACATATTTTCTGGGAAAAACTTAATTTTCACTATTAATTTATATGGTAAACTTGAAATGGCCATAACTTCTAAACTAGGCATCTAATCGCCATTTGGGCCCTGATTCGGGTTCACAACATATTTCATTCTAAAAACTTAAGTTCCGATAGTAGTTTATATGGAAAACTTTAAATGGCCATAACTTCTCAACTAGGCGTCTAATCGCGATTTGGGCCCTGCTTCGGGAACACCACATATTTTCTGGGAAAAACTTAATTTTCACTATTAATTTATATGGAAAACTTGAAATGGCCATAACATCAAAGCTAGGCGTCTAATCGCGATTTGGGCCCTGATTCGGGATCACTACATATTTCATACGAAAAACTTAATTTAATGGCCATAACTTCTAAACTAGGCGTCTAATCGCGATTTGGGCCCTGAGTTGGAATCACCACATATTTTATGGGAAAAACTTAATTTTTACTATTAATTTATATGGTAAACTTGAAATGGCCATAACATCTAAACTAGGCGTCTAATCGCGATTTGGGTTCTGATTCGGGATGACTACATATTTCATACGAAAAACTTAATTTAATGGCCATAACTTCTAAACTAGGCGTCTAATCGCGATTTGGGCCCTGATTCAGGATCACTACATATTTTCTGGGAAAAACTTAATTTTCACTATTAATTTATATGGAAAATTTGAAATGGCCATAACTTCAAAGTTAGGCGTCTAATCGCGATTTGGGCCCTGATTCAGGATCATAACATATTTCATTCTAAAAACTTAAGTTCCGATAGTAGTTTATATGGAAAACTTTAAATGGCCATAACTTCTAAACTAGGCGTCTAATCGCGATTTGGGTCCTGATTCAGGATCACTACATATTTTCTGGGAAAAACTTAATTTTCACTATTAATTTATATGGAAAATTTGAGATGGCCATAACTTCAAAGTTAGGCGTCTAATCGCGATTTGGGCCCTGATTCAGGATCATAACATATTTCATTCTAAAAACTTAAGTTGCGATAGTAGTTTATATGGAAAACTTTAAATGGCCATAACTTCTCAACTAGGCGTCTAATCGCGATTTGGGCCCTGATTGGGGATCACTACATATTTCATACGAAAAACTTAATTTAATGGCCATAACTTCTAAACTAGTCGTCTCATCGTGATTTGGGCCCTGATTTGGAATCACTACATATTTTGTGGGAAAAACTTAATTTTCACTATTAATTTATATGGAAATTTTAAATGGTCATACCTTCTAAACTAGTCGTCTAATCGCGGTTTGAGCCCTGATTCAGGATCACTACATATTTTCTGGGAAAAACTTAATTTTCACTATTAATTTATATGGTAAACTTGAAATGGCCATAACTTCTAAACTAGGCATCTAATCGCCATTTGGGCCCTGATTCGGGTTCACAACATATTTCATTCTAAAAACTTAAGTTCCGATAGTAGTTTATATGGAAAACTTTAAATGGCCATAACTTCTCAACTAGGCGTCTAATCGCGATTTGGGCCCTGCTTCGGGAACACCACATATTTTCTGGGAAAAACTTAATTTTCACTATTAATTTATATGGAAAACTTGAAATGGCCATAACTTCAAAGCTAGGCGTCTAATCGCGATTTGGGCCCTGATTCGGGATCACTACATATTTCATACGAAAAACTTAATTTAATGGCCATAACTTCTAAACTAGGCGTCTAATCGCGATTTGGGCCCTGAGTTGGAATCACCACATATTTTATGGGAAAAACTTAATTTTTACTATTAATTTATATGGTAAACTTGAAATGGCCATAACATCTAAACTAGGCGTCTAATCGCGATTTGGGTTCTGATTCGGGATGACTACATATTTCATACGAAAAACTTAATTTAATGGCCATAACTTCTAAACTAGGCGTCTAATCGCGATTTGGGCCCTGATTCAGGATCACTACATATTTTCTGGGAAAAACTTAATTTTCACTATTAATTTATATGGAAAATTTGAGATGGCCATAACTTCAAAGTTAGGCGTCTAATCGCGATTTGGGCCCTGATTTGGAATCACCACATATTTTATGGGAAAAACTTAATTTTCACTATTAATTTATATGGTAAACTTGAAATGGCCATAACATCTAAACTAGGCATCTAATCGCCATTTGGGCCCTGATTCGGGTTCACAACATATTTCATTCTAAAAACTTAAGTTCCGGTAGTAGTTTATATGGAAAACTTTAAATGACCATAACTTCTCAACTAGGCGTCTAATTGCGATTTGGGCCCTGATTTGGGAACACCACATATTTTCTGGGAAAAACTTAATTTTCACTATTAATTTATATGGAAAACTTGAAATGGCCATAACTTCAAAGCTAGGCGTCTAATCGCGATTTGGGCCCTGATTCGGGATCACTACATATTTTCAGGGAAAAACTTAATTTTCACTATTAATTTATATGGTAAACTTGAAATGGCCATAACTTCTAAACTAGGCATCTAATCGCCATTTGGGCCCTGATTCGGGTTCACAACATATTTCATTCTAAAAACTTAAGTTCCGATAGTAGTTTATATGGAAAGCTTGAAATGGCCATAACTTCAAAGCTAGGCGTCTAATCGCGATTTGGGCCCTGATTCAGGATCACTACATATTTTCTGGGAAAAACTTAATTTTCACTATTAATTTATATGGAAAACTTGAAATGGCCATAACTTCTAAACTAGGCATCTAATCGCCATTTGGGCCCTGATTCGGGTTCACTACATATTTCATTCTAAAAACTTAAGTTCCGATAGTAGTTTATATGGAAAACTTTAAATGGCCATAACTTCTCAACTAGGCGTCTAATCGCGATTTGGGCCCTGCTTCGGGAACACCACATATTTTCTGGGAAAAACTTAATTTTCACTATTAATTTATATGGAAAACTTGAAATGGCCATTACTTCAAAGCTAGGCGTCTAATCGCGATTTGGGCCCTGATTCGGGATCACTACATATTTCATACGAAAAACTTAATTTAATGGCCATAACTTCTAAACTAGGCGTCTAATCGCGATTTGGGCCCTGATTCGGGTTCACTACATATTTCATTCTAAAAACTTAAGTTCCGATAGTAGTTTATATGGAAAACTTTAAATGGCCATAACTTCTCAACTAGGCGTCTAATCGCGATTTGGGCCCTGCTTCGGGAACACCACATATTTTCTGGGAAAAACTTAATTTTCACTATTAATTTATATGGAAAACTTGAAATGGCCATTACTTCAAAGCTAGGCGTCTAATCGCGATTTGGGCCCTGATTCGGGATCACTACATATTTCATACGAAAAACTTAATTTAATGGCCATAACTTCTAAACTAGGCGTCTAATCGCGATTTGGGCCCTGAGTTGGAATCACCACATATTTTATGGGAAAAACTTAATTTTTACTATTAATTTATATGGTAAACTTGAAATGGCCATAACATCTAAACCAGGCGTCTAATCGCGATTTGGGTTCTGATTCGGGATGACTACATATTTCATACGAAAAACTTAATTTAATGGCCATAACTTCTAAACTAGGCGTCTAATCGCGATTTGGGCCCTGATTCAGGATCACTACATATTTTCTGGGAAAAACTTAATTTTCACTATTAATTTATATGGAAAACTTGAAATGGCCATAACTTCAAAGCTAGGCGTCTAATCGCGATTTGGGCCCTGATTCGGGATCACTACATATTTCATACGAAAAACTTAATTTAATGGCCATAACTTCTAAACTAGGCGTCTAATCGCGATTTGGGCCCTGAGTTGGAATCACCACATATTTTATGGGAAAAACTTAATTTTTACTATTAATTTATATGGTAAACTTGAAATGGCCATAACATCTAAACTAGGCGTCTAATCGCGATTTGGGTTCTGATTCGGGATGACTACATATTTCATACGAAAAACTTAATTTAATGGCCATAACTTCTAAACTAGGCGTCTAATCGCGATTTGGGCCCTGATTCAGGATCACTACATATTTTCTGGGAAAAACTTAATTTTCACTATTAATTTATATGGAAAATTTGAGATGGCCATAACTTCAAAGTTAGGCGTCTAATCGCGATTTGGGCCCTGATTTGGAATCACCACATATTTTATGGGAAAAACTTAATTTTCACTATTAATTTATATGGTAAACTTGAAATGGCCATAACATCTAAACTAGGCATCTAATCGCCATTTGGGCCCTGATTCGGGTTCACAACATATTTCATTCTAAAAACTTAAGTTCCGGTAGTAGTTTATATGGAAAACTTTAAATGACCATAACTTCTCAACTAGGCGTCTAATTGCGATTTGGGCCCTGATTTGGGAACACCACATATTTTCTGGGAAAAACTTAATTTTCACTATTAATTTATATGGAAAACTTGAAATGGCCATAACTTCAAAGCTAGGCGTCTAATCGCGATTTGGGCCCTGATTCGGGATCACTACATATTTTCAGGGAAAAACTTAATTTTCACTATTAATTTATATGGTAAACTTGAAATGGCCATAACTTCTAAACTAGGCATCTAATCGCCATTTGGGCCCTGATTCGGGTTCACAACATATTTCATTCTAAAAACTTAAGTTCCGATAGTAGTTTATATGGAAAGCTTGAAATGGCCATAACTTCAAAGCTAGGCGTCTAATCGCGATTTGGGCCCTGATTCGGGAACACCACATATTTTCTGGGAAAAACTTAATTTTCACTATTAATTTATATGGAAAACTTGAAATGGCCATAACATCTAAACTAGGCATCTAATCGCCATTTGGGCCCTGATTCGGGTTCACAACATATTTCATTCTAAAAACTTAAGTTCCGGTAGTAGTTTATATGGAAAACTTTAAATGACCATAACTTCTCAACTAGGCGTCTAATTGCGATTTGGGCCCTGATTTGGGAACACCACATATTTTCTGGGAAAAACTTAATTTTCACTATTAATTTATATGGAAAACTTGAAATGGCCATAACTTCAAAGCTAGGCGTCTAATCGCGATTTGGGCCCTGATTCGGGATCACTACATATTTTCAGGGAAAAACTTAATTTTCACTATTAATTTATATGGTAAACTTGAAATGGCCATAACTTCTAAACTAGGCATCTAATCGCCATTTGGGCCCTGATTCGGGTTCACAACATATTTCATTCTAAAAACTTAAGTTCCGATAGTAGTTTATATGGAAAGCTTGAAATGGCCATAACTTCAAAGCTAGGCGTCTAATCGCGATTTGGGCCCTGATTCAGGATCACTACATATTTTCTGGGAAAAACTTAATTTTCACTATTAATTTATATGGAAAACTTGAAATGGCCATAACTTCTAAACTAGGCATCTAATCGCCATTTGGGCCCTGATTCGGGTTCACTACATATTTCATTCTAAAAACTTAAGTTCCGATAGTAGTTTATATGGAAAACTTTAAATGGCCATAACTTCTCAACTAGGCGTCTAATCGCGATTTGGGCCCTGCTTCGGGAACACCACATATTTTCTGGGAAAAACTTAATTTTCACTATTAATTTATATGGAAAACTTGAAATGGCCATTACTTCAAAGCTAGGCGTCTAATCGCGATTTGGGCCCTGATTCGGGATCACTACATATTTCATACGAAAAACTTAATTTAATGGCCATAACTTCTAAACTAGGCGTCTAATCGCGATTTGGGCCCTGAGTTGGAATCACCACATATTTTATGGGAAAAACTTAATTTTTACTATTAATTTATATGGTAAACTTGAAATGGCCATAACATCTAAACCAGGCGTCTAATCGCGATTTGGGTTCTGATTCGGGATGACTACATATTTCATACGAAAAACTTAATTTAATGGCCATAACTTCTAAACTAGGCGTCTAATCGCGATTTGGGCCCTGATTCAGGATCACTACATATTTTCTGGGAAAAACTTAATTTTCACTATTAATTTATATGGAAAACTTGAAATGGCCATAACTTCAAAGCTAGGCGTCTAATCGCGATTTGGGCCCTGATTCGGGATCACTACATATTTCATACGAAAAACTTAATTTAATGGCCATAACTTCTAAACTAGGCGTCTAATCGCGATTTGGGCCCTGAGTTGGAATCACCACATATTTTATGGGAAAAACTTAATTTTTACTATTAATTTATATGGTAAACTTGAAATGGCCATAACATCTAAACTAGGCGTCTAATCGCGATTTGGGTTCTGATTCGGGATGACTACATATTTCATACGAAAAACTTAATTTAATGGCCATAACTTCTAAACTAGGCGTCTAATCGCGATTTGGGCCCTGATTCAGGATCACTACATATTTTCTGGGAAAAACTTAATTTTCACTATTAATTTATATGGAAAATTTGAGATGGCCATAACTTCAAAGTTAGGCGTCTAATCGCGATTTGGGCCCTGATTTGGAATCACCACATATTTTATGGGAAAAACTTAATTTTCACTATTAATTTATATGGTAAACTTGAAATGGCCATAACATCTAAACTAGGCATCTAATCGCCATTTGGGCCCTGATTCGGGTTCACAACATATTTCATTCTAAAAACTTAAGTTCCGGTAGTAGTTTATATGGAAAACTTTAAATGACCATAACTTCTCAACTAGGCGTCTAATTGCGATTTGGGCCCTGATTTGGGAACACCACATATTTTCTGGGAAAAACTTAATTTTCACTATTAATTTATATGGAAAACTTGAAATGGCCATAACTTCAAAGCTAGGCGTCTAATCGCGATTTGGGCCCTGATTCGGGATCACTACATATTTTCAGGGAAAAACTTAATTTTCACTATTAATTTATATGGTAAACTTGAAATGGCCATAACTTCTAAACTAGGCATCTAATCGCCATTTGGGCCCTGATTCGGGTTCACAACATATTTCATTCTAAAAACTTAAGTTCCGATAGTAGTTTATATGGAAAGCTTGAAATGGCCATAACTTCAAAGCTAGGCGTCTAATCGCGATTTGGGCCCTGATTCAGGATCACTACATACTTTCTGGGAAAAACTTAATTTTCACTATAAATTTATATGGAAAACTTGAAATGGCCATAACTTCTAAACTAGGCATCTAATCGCCATTTGGGCCCTGATTCGGGTTCACTACATATTTCATTCTAAAAACTTAAGTTCCGATAGTAGTTTATATGGAAAACTTTAAATGGCCATAACTTCTCAACTAGGCGTCTAATCGCGATTTGGGCCCTGCTTCGGGAACACCACATATTTTCTGGGAAAAACTTAATTTTCACTATTAATTTATATGGAAAACTTGAAATGGCCATTACTTCAAAGCTAGGCGTCTAATCGCGATTTGGGCCCTGATTCGGGATCACTACATATTTCATACGAAAAACTTAATTTAATGGCCATAACTTCTAAACTAGGCGTCTAATCGCGATTTGGGCCCTGAGTTGGAATCACCACATATTTTATGGGAAAAACTTAATTTTTACTATTAATTTATATGGTAAACTTGAAATGGCCATAACATCTAAACCAGGCGTCTAATCGCGATTTGGGTTCTGATTCGGGATGACTACATATTTCATACGAAAAACTTAATTTAATGGCCATAACTTCTAAACTAGGCGTCTAATCGCGATTTGGGCCCTGATTCAGGATCACTACATATTTTCTGGGAAAAACTTAATTTTCACTATTAATTTATATGGAAAATTTGAGATGGCCATAACTTCAAAGTTAGGCGTCTAATCGCGATTTGGGCCCTGATTCAGGATCATAACATATTTCATTCTAAAAACTTAAGTTGCGATAGTAGTTTATATGGAAAGCTTTAAATGGCCATAACTTCTCAACTAGGCGTCTAATCGCGATTTGGGCCCTGATTGGGGATCACTACATATTTCATACGAAAAACTTAATTTAATGGCCATAACTTCTAAACTAGTCGTCTCATCGCGATTTGGGCCCTGATTTGGAATCACTACATATTTTGTGGGAAAAACTTAATTTTCACTATTAATTTATATGGAAATTTTAAATGGTCATACCTTCTAAACTAGTCGTCTAATCGCGGTTTGAGCCCTGATTCAGGATCACTACATATTTTCTGGGAAAAACTCAATTTTCACTATTAATTTATATGGTAAGCTTGAAATGGCCATAGCTTCTAAGCTAGGCATCTAATCGCCATTTGGGCCCTGATTCGGGTTCACAACATATTTCATTCTAAAAACTTAAGTTCCGATAGTAGTTTATATGGAAAACTTGAAATGGCCATAACTTCTAAACTAGGCGTCTCATCGCGATTTGGGCCCTGATTTGGAATCACCACATATTTTATGGGAAAAACTTAATTTTCACTATTAATTTATATGGTAAACTTGAAATGGCCATAACTTCTAAGCTAGGCGTCTAATCGCAATTTGGGCCCTGATTCAGGATCACTACATATTTTACATATTTTCAGGATCACTATTAATTTATATGGAAAACTTGAAATGGCCATAACTTCAAAGCTATGCGTCTAATCGCGATTTGGGCCCTGATTCAGGATCACTACATATTTTCTGGGAAAAACTTAATTTTCACTATTAATTTATATGGAAAACTTGAAATGGCCATAACTTCAAAGCTAGGCGTCTAATCGCGATTTGGGCCCTGATTCGGGATCACTACATATTTCATACGAAAAACTTAATTTAATGGCCATAACTTCTAAACTAGGCGTCTAATCGCGATTTGGGCCCTGATTCAGGATCACTACATATTTTCTGGGAAAAACTTAATTTTCACTATTAATTTATATGGAAAATTTGAGATGGCCATAACTTCAAAGTTAGGCGTCTAATCGCGATTTCGGCCCTGATTCAGGATCATAACATATTTCATTCTAAAAACTTAAGTTCCGATAGTAGTTTATATGGAAAACTTTAAATGGCCATAACTTCTAAACTAGGCGTCTAATCGCGATTTGGGCCCTGATTTGGAATCACCACATATTTTATGGGAAAAACTTAATTTTCACTATTAATTTATATGGTAAACTTGAAATGGCCATAACATCTAAACTAGGCATCTAATCGCCATTTGGGCCCTGATTCGGGTTCACAACATATTTCATTCTAAAAACTTAAGTTCCGATAGTAGTTTATATGGAAAACTTTAAATGACCATAACTTCTCAACTAGGCGTCTAATTGCGATTTGGGCCCTGATTTGGGAACACCACATATTTTCTGGGAAAAACTTAATTTTCACTATTAATTTATATGGAAAACTTGAAATGGCCATAACTTCAAAGCTAGGCGTCTAATCGCGATTTGGGCCCTGATTCGGGATCACTACATATTTTCAGGGAAAAACTTAATTTTCACTATTAATTTATATGGTAAACTTGAAATGGCCATAACTTCTAAACTAGGCATCTAATCGCCATTTGGGCCCTGATTCGGGTTCACAACATATTTCATTCTAAAAACTTAAGTTCCGATAGTAGTTTATATGGAAAACTTGAAATGGCCATAACTTCAAAGCTAGGCGTCTAATCGCGATTTGGGCCCTGATTCAGGATCACTACATATTTTCTGGGAAAAACTTAATTTTCACTATTAATTTATATGGTAAACTTGAAATGGCCATAACTTCTAAACTAGGCATCTAATCGCCATTTGGGTCCTGATTCGGGTTCACAACATATTTCATTCTAAAAACTTAAGTTCCGATAGTAGTTTATATGGAAAACTTGAAATGGCCATAACTTCTCAACTAGGCGTCTAATCGCGATTTGGGCCCTGATTTGGAATCACCACATATTTTATGGGAAAAACTTAATTTTCACTATTAATTTATATGGTAAACTTGAAATGGCCATAACTTCTAAGCTAGGCGTCTAATCGCGATTTGGGCCCTGATTCAGGATCACTACATATTTTACATATTTTCAGGATCACTATTAATTTATATGGAAAACTTGAAATGGCCATAACTTCAAAGCTAGGCGTCTAATCGCGATTTGGGCCCTGATTCGGGAACACCACATATTTTCTGGGAAAAACTTAATTTTCACTATTAATTTATATGGTAAACTTGAAATGGCCATAACTTCTAAACTAGGCATCTAATCGCCATTTGGGCCCTGATTCGGGTTCACAACATATTTCATTCTAAAAACTTAAGTTCCGATAGTAGTTTATATGGAAAACTTTAAATGGCCATAACTTCTCAACTAGGCGTCTAATCGCGATTTGGGCCCTGATTTGGAATCACCACATATTTTATGGGAAAAACTTAATTTTCACTATTAATTTATATGGTAAACTTGAAATGGCCATAACTTCTAAGCTAGGCGTCTAATCGCGATTTGGGCCCTGATTCAGAATCACTACATATTTTACATATTTTCAGGATCACTATTAATTTATATGGAAAACTTGAAATGGCCATAACTTCAAAGCTATGCGTCTAATCGCGATTTGGGCCCTGATTCGGGATCACTACATATTTCATACGAAAAACTTAAGTTCCGATAGTAGTTTATATGGAAAACTTGAAATGGTCATACCTTCTAAACTAGTCGTCTAATCGCGGTTTGAGCCCTGATTCAGGATCACTACATATTTTCTGGGAAAAACTCAATTTTCACTATTAATTTATATGGAAAACTTGAAATGGCCATAACTTCAAAGCTAGGCGTCTAATCGCGATTTGGGCTCTGATTCGGGATCACTACATATTTCATACGAAAAACTTAAGTTCCGATAGTAGTTTATATGGAAAACTTGAAATGGTCATACCTTCTAAACTAGTCGTCTAATCGCGGTTTGAGCCCTGATTCAGGATCACTACATATTTTCTGGGAAAAACTCAATTTTCACTATTAATTTATATGGTAAACTTGAAATGGCCATAACTTCTAAACTAGGCGTCTAATCGCGATTTGGGCCCTGATTTGGAATCACCACATATTTTATGGGAAAAACTTAATTTTCACTATTAATTTATATGGAAAACTTGAAATGGCCATAACTTCAAAGCTAGGCGTCTAATCGCGATTTGGGCCCTGATTCGGGATCACTACATATTTCATACGAAAAACTTAATTTAATGGCCATAACTTCTAAACTAGGCGTCTAATCGCGATTTGGGCCCTGATTCAGGATCACTACATATTTTATGGGAAAAACTTAATTTTCACTATTAATTTATATGGAAAACTTGAAATGGCCATAACTTCAAAGCTAGGCGTCTAATCGCGATTTGGGCTCTGATTCGGGATCACTACATATTTCATACGAAAAACTTAAGTTCCGATAGTAGTTTATATGGAAAACTTGAAATGGTCATACCTACTAAACTAGTCGTCTAATCGCGGTTTGAGCCCTGATTCAGGATCACTACATATTTTCTGGGAAAAACTCAATTTTTTCTATTAATTTATATGGAAAACTTGAAATGGCCATAACTTCAAAGCTAGGCGTCTAATCGCGATTTGGGCTCTGATTCGGGATCACTACATATTTCATACGAAAAACTTAAGTTCCGATAGTAGTTTATATGGAAAACTTGAAATGGTCATACCTTCTAAACTAGTCGTCTAATCGCGGTTTGAGCCCTGATTCAGGATCACTACATATTTTCTGGGAAAAACTCAATTTTCACTATTAATTTATATGGAAAACTTGAAATGGCCATAACTTCAAAGCTAGGCGTCTAATCGCGATTTGGGCTCTGATTCGGGATCACTACATATTTCATACGAAAAACTTAAGTTCCGATAGTAGTTTATATGGAAAACTTGAAATGGTCATACCTTCTAAACTAGTCGTCTAATCGCGGTTTGAGCCCTGATTCAGGATCACTACATATTTTCTGGGAAAAACTCAATTTTCACTATTAATTTATATGGTAAACTTGAAATGGCCATAACTTCTAAACTAGGCATCTAATCGCCATTTGGGCCCTGATTCGGGTTCACAACATATTTCATTCTAAAAACTTAAGTTCCGATAGTAGTTTATATGGAAAACTTTAAATGGCCATAACTTCTCAACTAGGCGTCTAATCGCGATTTGGGCCCTGATTTGGAATCACCACATATTTTATGGGAAAAACTTAATTTTCACTATTAATTTATATGGTAAACTTGAAATGGCCATAACTTCTAAGCTAGGCGTCTAATCGCGATTTGGGCCCTGATTCAGGATCACTACATATTTTACATATTTTCAGGATCACTATTAATTTATATGGAAAACTTGAAATGGCCATAACTTCAAAGCTAGGCGTCTAATCGCGATTTGGGCCCTGATTCGGGAACACCACATATTTTCTGGGAAAAACTTAATTTTCACTATTAATTTATATGGTAAACTTGAAATGGCCATAACTTCTAAACTAGGCATCTAATCGCCATTTGGGCCCTGATTCGGGTTCACAACATATTTCATTCTAAAAACTTAAGTTCCGATAGTAGTTTATATGGAAAACTTTAAATGGCCATAACTTCTCAACTAGGCGTCTAATCGCGATTTGGGCCCTGATTTGGAATCACCACATATTTTATGGGAAAAACTTAATTTTCACTATTAATTTATATGGTAAACTTGAAATGGCCATAACTTCTAAGCTAGGCGTCTAATCGCGATTTGGGCCCTGATTCAGAATCACTACATATTTTACATATTTTCAGGATCACTATTAATTTATATGGAAAACTTGAAATGGCCATAACTTCAAAGCTATGCGTCTAATCGCGATTTGGGCCCTGATTCGGGATCACTACATATTTCATACGAAAAACTTAAGTTCCGATAGTAGTTTATATGGAAAACTTGAAATGGTCATACCTTCTAAACTAGTCGTCTAATCGCGGTTTGAGCCCTGATTCAGGATCACTACATATTTTCTGGGAAAAACTCAATTTTCACTATTAATTTATATGGAAAACTTGAAATGGCCATAACTTCAAAGCTAGGCGTCTAATCGCGATTTGGGCTCTGATTCGGGATCACTACATATTTCATACGAAAAACTTAAGTTCCGATAGTAGTTTATATGGAAAACTTGAAATGGTCATACCTTCTAAACTAGTCGTCTAATCGCGGTTTGAGCCCTGATTCAGGATCACTACATATTTTCTGGGAAAAACTCAATTTTCACTATTAATTTATATGGTAAACTTGAAATGGCCATAACTTCTAAACTAGGCGTCTAATCGCGATTTGGGCCCTGATTTGGAATCACCACATATTTTATGGGAAAAACTTAATTTTCACTATTAATTTATATGGAAAACTTGAAATGGCCATAACTTCAAAGCTAGGCGTCTAATCGCGATTTGGGCCCTGATTCGGGATCACTACATATTTCATACGAAAAACTTAATAAAAGGTAATTTAATGGCCATAACTTCTAAACTAGGCGTCTAATCGCGATTTGGGCCCTGATTCAGGATCACTACATATTTTATGGGAAAAACTTAATTTGTCACTATTAATTTATATGGAAAACTTGAAATGGCCATAACTTCAAAGCTAGGCGTCTAATCGCGATTTGGGCTCTGATTCGGGATCACTACATATTTCATACGAAAAACTTAAGTTCCGATAGTAGTTTATATGGAAAACTTGAAATGGTCATACCTTCTAAACTAGTCGTCTAATCGCGGTTTGAGCCCTGATTCAGGATCACTACATATTTTCTGGGAAAAACTCAATTTTCACTATTAATTTATATGGAAAACTTGAAATGGCCATAACTTCAAAGCTAGGCGTCTAATCGCGATTTGGGCTCTGATTCGGGATCACTACATATTTCATACGAAAAACTTAAGTTCCGATAGTAGTTTATATGGAAAACTTGAAATGGTCATACCTTCTAAACTAGTCGTCTAATCGCGGTTTGAGCCCTGATTCAGGATCACTACATATTTTCTGGGAAAAACTCAATTTTCACTATTAATTTATATGGGCTGGCTTATGAAAGGTCGGCCTATAGCTCTGCGTCTACCGGCCGTGGCTTTCCTATTAATTTATATGAAAACTTGAAATGGCCATAACTTCAAAGCTAGGCGTCTAATCGCGATTTGGGCTCTGATTCGGGATCACTACATATTTCATACGAAAAACTTAAGTTCCGATAGTAGTTTATATGGAAAACTTGAAATGGTCATACCTTCTAAACTAGTCGTCTAATCGCGGTTTGAGCCCTGATTCAGGATCACTACATATTTTCTGGGAAAAACTCAATTTTCACTATTAATTTATATGGTAAACTTGAAATGGCCATAACTTCTAAACTAGGCGTCTAATCGCGATTTGGGCCCTGATTTGGAATCACCACATATTTTATGGGAAAAACTTAATTTTCACTATTAATTTATATGGAAAACTTGAAATGGCCATAACTTCAAAGCTAGGCGTCTAATCGCGATTTGGGCCCTGATTCGGGATCACTACATATTTCATACGAAAAACTTAATTTAATGGCCATAACTTCTAAACTAGGCGTCTAATCGCGATTTGGGCCCTGATTTGGAATCACCACATATTTTATGGGAAAACCTTAATTTTCACTATTAATTTACATGGTAAACTTGAAATGGCCATAACTTCCAAGCTAGGCGTCTAATCGCGATTTGGGCCCTGATTCGGGATCACTACATATTTCATACGAAAAACTTAATTTAATGGCCATAACTTCTAAACTAGGCGTCTAATCGCGATTTGGGCCCTGATTTGGAATCACCACATATTTTATGGGAAAAACTTAATTTTCACTATTAATTTATATGGTAAACTTGAAATGGCCATAACTTCTAAGCTAGGCGTCTAATCGCGGATTGAGCCCTAATTCGGGATCAATTTTATAAGAAAAACTTAATTTATATGAAAAACTTTAAATGGCCATAACATCTAAACTAGGCGTCTAATCGCGATTTGGGCCCTGATTCAGGATCACTACATATTTTATGGGAAAAACTTAATTTTCACTATTAATTTATATGGAAAACTTGAAATGGACATAACTTCAAAGCTAGGCGTCTAATCGCGATTTGGGCCCTGATTCAGGATCACAACATATTTTCTGCGAAAAACTTAAGTTCCGACTAGTAGTTTATATGGAAAACTTTAAATGGCCATAACTTCTAAAGCGAGGCGTCTAATCGCGATTTGGGCCCTGATTCGGGACACCACATATTTTTCTGAAAAAACTTAAGTTTCGATAGTAGTTTATATGGAAAACTTTAAATGACCATAACTTCAAAACGAGGCGTCTAATCGCGATTTGGGCCCTGATTCGGGATCACTACATATTTCATACGAAAAACTTAATTTAATGGCCATAACTTCTAAACTAGGCGTCTAATCGCGATTTAGGCCCTGATTTGGAATCACTACATATTTTGTGGGAAAACTTAATTTTCACTATTAATTTATATGGAAATTTTAAATGGCCATACCTTCTAAACTAGTCGTCTAAGCGCGGTTTGAGCCCTAATTCGGGATCAATTTGATAAGAAATACTTAATTAATATGAAAGACTTTAAATGGCCATAACATCTAAACTAGGCGTCTAATCGCGATTTGGGCCCTGATTCAGGATCACTACATATTTTCTGGGAAAAACTTAATTTTCACTATTAATTTATATGGAAAACTTGAAATGGCCATAACTTTAAAACTAGGCGTATAATCGCGATTTGGGCCCTGATTCAGGATCATAACATATTTCATTCTAAAAACTTACGTTCCGATAGTAGTTTATATGGAAAACTTTAAATGACCATAACTTCTCAACTAGTCGTCTAATCGCGGTTTGAGCCCTGATTCAGGATCACTACATATTTTCTGGGAAAAACTTAATTTTCACTATTAATTTATATGGTAAACTTGAAGTGGCCATAGCTTCTAAACTAGGCATCTAATCGCCATTTGGGCCGTGATTCGGGTTCACAACATATTTCATTCTAAAAACTTAAGTTCCGATAGTAGTTTATATGGAAAACTTGAAATGGCCATAACTTCTAAACTAGGCGTCTAATCGCGATTTGGGCCCTGATTTGGAATCACCACATATTTTATGGGAAAAACTTAATTTTCACTATTAATTTATATGGTAAACTTGAAATGCGCCATAACTTCTAAGCTAGGCGTCTAATCACGATTTGGGCCCTGATTCAGGATCACATTTGATGGGAAAAACATAATTTCATACGGACTTAATTTTAATGGCCATAACTTCTAAACTAGGCGTCTAATCGCGATTTGGGCCCTGATTTGGAATCAACACATATTTTATGGGAAAAACTTAATTTTCACTATTAATTTATATGGAAAACTTGAAATGGCCATAACTTCAAAGCTAGGCGTCTAATCGCGATTTGGGCCCTGATTCGGGATCACTACATATTTCATACGAAAAACTTAATTTAATGGCCATAACTTCTAAACTAGGCGTCTAATCGCGATTTGGGCCCTGATTTGGAATCACCACATATTTTCTGGGAAAAACTTAATTTTCACTATTAATTTATATAGTAAACTTGAAGTGGCCATAACTTGTAAACTAGGCATCTAATCGCCATTTGGGCCCTGATTCGGGTTCACCACATATTTTCTTGCGAAAAACTTAATTTTCGACTATTAATTTATATGGAAAACTTGAAATGGCCATAACTTCAAAGCTAGGCGTCTAATCGCGATTTGGGCCCTGATTCGGGATCACTACATATTTCATACGAAAAACTTAATTTAATGGCCATAACTTCTAAACTAGGCGTCTAATCGCGATTTGGGCCCTGATTTGGAATCACCACATATTTTATGGGAAAAACTTAATTTTCACTATTAATTTATATGGAAAACTTGAAATGGCCATAACTTCAAAGCTAGGCGTCTAATCGCGATTTGGGCTCTGATTCGGGATCACTACATATTTCATACGAAAAACTTAATTTAATGGCCATAACTACTAAACTAGGCGTCTAATCGCGATTTGGGCCCTGATTTGGAATCACTACATATTTTGTGGGAAAAACTTAATTTTCACTATCAATTTATATGGAGAATTTTAAATGGTCAAACCTTCTAAACTAGTCGTCTAATCGCGGTTTGAGCCCTGATTCGACTTCAGGATCATATTTGATGGGAAAAACTTAAATTTCGATAGTAGTTTATATGGAAAATTTTGAATGGTCATAACATCTAAACTAGGCGTCCAATCGCGATTTGGGCCCTGATTCGGGAACACCACATATTTTCTGGGAAAAACTTAATTTTCACTATTAATTTATATGGAAAACTTGAAATGGCCATAACTTCAAAGCTAGGCGTCTAATCGCGATTTGGGCCCTGATTCGGGATCACTACATATTTCATACGAAAAACTTAATTTAATGGCCATAACTTCTAAACTAGGCGTCTAATCGCGATTTGGGCCCTGAGTTGGAATCACCACATATTTTATGGGAAAAACTTAATTTTCACTATTAATTTATATGGTAAACTTGAAATGGCCATAACATCTAAACTAGGCGTCTAATCGCGATTTGGGTTCTGATTCGGGATGACTACATATTTCATACGAAAAACTTAAGTTCCGATAGTAGTTTATATGGAAAACTTGAAATGGCCATAACTTCAAAGCTAGGCGTCTAATCGCGATTTGGGCCTTGATTCGGGATCACTACATATTTCATACGAAAAACTTAATTTAATGGCCATAACTTCTAAACTAGGCGTCTAATCGCGATTTGGGCCCTGATTCAGGATCACTACATATTTTCTGGGAAAAACTTAATTTTCACTATTAATTTATATGGTGAACTTGAAATGGCCATAGCTTCTAAACTAGGCATTTAATCGCCATTTGGGCCTGATTCGATTTCCCAAAAACAATATATTTCATTCCTAAAAACTTAAGTTTCTCGATATGTAGTTTATATGGAAAACTTGAAATGGCCATAACTTCTCAACTAGGCGTCTAATCGCGATTTGGGCCCTGATTCGGGATCACCACATTTTCTGGAAAACTTAATTTTCACTATTAATTTATATGGAAAACTTGAAATGGCCATAACTTCAAAGCTAGGCGTCTAATCGCGATTTGGGCCCTAATTCGGGATCACTACATATTTCATACGAAAAACTTAATTTAATGGCCATAACTTCTAAACTAGGCGTCTAATCGCGATTTGGGCCCTGATTTGGAATCACCACATATTTTATGGGAAAACCTTAATTTTCACTATTAATTTATATGGTAAACTTGAAATGGCCATAACTTCTAAGCTAGGCGTCTAATCGCGATTTGGGCCCTGATTCGGGATCACTACATATTTCATACGAAAAACTTAATTTAATGGCCATAACTTCTAACCTAGGCGTCTAATCGCGATTTGGGCTCTGATTCGGGATCACTACATATTTCATACAAAAAACTTAATTTAATGGCCATAACTACTAAACTAGGCGTCTAATCGCGATTTGGGCCCTGATTTGGAATCACTACATATTTTGTGGGAAAAACTTAATTTTCACTATTAATTTATATGGAATTATAGTCGTCTAATCGCGGTTTGAGCCCTAATTCGGGATCAATTTGATAAGAAAAACTTAATTTATATGGAAAACTTGAAATGGCCATAACTTCTAAACTAGGCGTCTAATCACGATTTGGGCCCTGATTTGGAATCACTACATATTTTGTGGGAAAAACTTATTTTCACTATTAATTTATATGGAAATTTTAAATGGTCATACCTTCTAAACTAGTCGTCTAATCGCGGTTTGAGCCCTGATTCAGGATCACTACATATTTTCTGGGAAAAACTTAATTTTCACTATTAATTTATATGGTGAACTTGAAATGGCCATAGCTTCTAAACTAGGCATCTAATCGCCATTTGGGCCCTGATTCGGGTTCACAATATATTTCATTCTAAAAACTTAAGTTCCGATAGTAGTTTATATGGAAAACTTGAAATGGCCACAACTTCTCAACTAGGCGTCTAATCGCGATTTGGGCCCTGATTCGGGATCACCACATATTTTCTGGGAAAAACTTAATTTTCACTATTAATTTATATGGAAAACTTGAAATGGCCATAACTTCAAAGCTAGGCGTCTAATCGCGATTTGGGCCCTAATTCGGGATCACTACATATTTCATACGAAAAACTTAATTTAATGGCCATAACTTCTAAACTAGGCGTCTAATCGCGATTTGGGCCCTGATTTGGAATCACCACATATTTTATGGGAAAAACTTAATTTTCACTATTAATTTATATGGTAAACTTGAAATGGCCATAACATCTAAAAAAGGCGTCTAATCGCGATTTGGGTTCTGATTCGGGATGACTACATATTTCATACGAAAAACTTAAGTTCCGATAGTAGTTTATATGGAAAACTTGAAATGGCCATAACTTCAAAGCTAGGCGTCTAATCGCGATTTGGGCCTTGATTCGGGATCACTACATATTTCATACGAAAAACTTAATTTAATGGCCATAACTTCTAAACTAGGCGTCTAATCGCGATTTGGGCCCTGATTTGGAATCACTACATATTTTGTCGGAAAACTTAATTTTCACTATTAATTTATATGGAAATTTTAAATGGCCATACCTTCTAAACTAGTCGTCTAATCGCGGTTTGAGCCCTGATTCAGGATCACTACATATTTTCTGGGAAAAACTTAATTTTCACTATTAATTTATATGGTGAACTTGAAATGGCCATAGCTTCTAAACTAGGCATTTAATCGCCATTTGGGCCCTGATTCGATTTCACAATATATTTCATTCCAAAAACTTAAGTTTCGATAGTAGTTTATATGGAAAACTTGAAATGGCCATAACTTCTCAACTAGGCGTCTAATCGCGATTTGGGCCCTGATTCGGGATCACCACATATTTTCTGGGAAAAACTTAATTTTCACTATTAATTTATATGGAAAACTTGAAATGGCCATAACTTCAAAGCTAGGCGTCTAATCGCGATTTGGGCCCTAATTCGGGATCACTACATATTTCATACGAAAAACTTAATTTAATGGCCATAACTTCTAAACTAGGCGTCTAATCGCGATTTGGGCCCTGATTTGGAATCACCACATATTTTATGGGAAAACCTTAATTTTCACTATTAATTTATATGGTAAACTTGAAATGGCCATAACTTCAAAGCTAGGCGTCTAATCGCGATTTGGGCCCTGATTCGGGATCACTACATATTTCATACGAAAAACTTAATTTAATGGCCATAACTTCTAACCTAGGCGTCTAATCGCGATTTGGGCCCTGATTTGGAATCACTAAATATTTTGTGGGAAAAACTTAATTTTCACTATTAATTTATATGGAAATTTTAAATGGTCATACCTTCTAAACTAGTCGTCTAATCGCGGTTTGAGCCCTAATTCGTTATCAATTTGATAAGAAAAACTTAATTTATATGAAAAACTTTAAATGGCCATAACATCTAAACTAGGCGTCTAATCGCGATTTGGGCCCTGATTCAGGATCACTACATATTTTATGGGAAAAACTTAATTTTCACTATTAATTTATATGGAAAACTTGAAATGGCCATAACTTCAAAGCTAGGCGTCTAATCGCGATTTGGGCTCTGATTCGGGATCACTACATATTTCATACGAAAAACTTAATTTAATGGCCATAACTACTAAACTAGGCGTCTAATCGCGATTTGGGCCCTGATTTGGAATCACTACATATTTTGTGGGAAAAACTTAATTTTCACTATTAATTTATATGGAAATTTTAAATGGTCATACCTTCTAAACTAGGCGTCTAATCGCGATTTGGGCCCTGATTCGGGATCACTACATATTTCATACGAAAAACTTAATTTAATGGCCATAACTACTAAACTAGGCGTCTAATCGCGATTTGGGCCCTGATTTGGAATCACTACATATTTTGTGGGAAAAACTTAATTTTCACTATTAATTTATATGGAAATTTTAAATGGTCATACCTTCTAAACTAGGCGTCTAATCGCGATTTGGGCCCTAATTCGGGATCACTACATATTTCATACGAAAAACTTAATTTAATGGCCATAACTTCTAAACTAGGCGTCTAATCGCGATTTGGGCCCTGATTTGGAATCACCACATATTTTCTGGGGAAAACCTTAATTTTCACTATTAATTTATATGGAAAACTTGAAATGGCCATAACTTCAAAGCTAGGCGTCTAATCGCGATTTGGGCCCTAATTCGGGATCACTACATATTTCATACGAAAAACTTAATTTAATGGCCATAACTTCTAAACTAGGCGTCTAATCGCGATTTGGGCCCTGATTTGGAATCACCACATATTTTATGGGAAAAACTTAATTTTCACTATTAATTTATATGGTAAACTTGAAATGGCCATAACATCTAAACTAGGCGTCTAATCGCGATTTGGGTTCTGATTCGGGATGACTACATATTTCATACGAAAAACTTAATTTAATGGCCATAACTTCTAAACTAGGCGTCTAATCGCGATTTGGGCCCTGATTTGGAATCACTACATATTTTGTGGGAAAAACTTATTTTCACTATTAATTTATATGGAAATTTTAAATGGTCATACCTTCTAAACTAGTCGTCTAATCGCGGTTTGAGCCCTGATTCAGGATCACTACATATTTTCTGGGAAAAACTTAATTTTCACTATTAATTTATATGGTGAACTTGGAAATGGCCATAGCTTCTAAACTAGGCATCTAATCGCCATTTGGGCCCTGATTCGGGTTCACAATATATTTCATTCTAAAAACTTAAGTTCCGATAGTAGTTTATATGGAAAACTTGAAATGGCCATAACTTCCCAACTAGGCGTCTAATCGCGATTTGGGCCCTGATTCGGGATCACCACATATTTCATACGAAAAACTTAATTTAATGGCCATAACTTCTAAACTAGGCGTCTAATCACGATTTGGGCCCTGATTTGGAATCACTACATATTTTGTGGGAAAAACTTAATTTTCACTCTTAATTTATATGGAAATTTTAAATGGTCATACCTTCTAAACTAGTCGTCTAATCGCGGTTTGAGCCCTAATTCGGGATCAATTTGATAAGAAAAACTTAATTTATATGAAAAACTTTAAATTGCCATAACATCTAAACTAGGCGTCTAATCGCGATTTGGGCCCTGATTCAGGATCACTACATATTTTATGGGAAAAACTTAATTTTCACTATTAATTTATATGGAAAACTTGAAATGGCCATAACTTCAAAGCTAGGCGTCTAATCGCGATTTGGGCCTTGATTCGGGATCACTACATATTTCATACGAAAAACTTAATTTAATGGCCATAACTTCTAAACTAGGCGTCTAATCGCGATTTGGGCCCTGATTTGGAATCACTACATATTTTGTGGGAAAAACTTATTTTCACTATTAATTTATATGGAAATTTTAAATGGTCATACCTTCTAAACTAGTCGTCTAATCGCGGTTTGAGCCCTGATTCAGGATCACTACATATTTTCTGGGAAAAACTTAATTTTCACTATTAATTTATATGGTGAACTTGAAATGGCCATAGCTTCTAAACTAGGCATCTAATCGCCATTTGGGCCCTGATTCGGGTTCACAATATATTTCATTCTAAAAACTTAAGTTCCGATAGTAGTTTATATGGAAAACTTGAAATGGCCATAACTTCCCAACTAGGCGTCTAATCGCGATTTGGGCCCTGATTCGGGATCACCACATATTTCATACGAAAAACTTAATTTAATGGCCATAACTTCTAAACTAGGCGTCTAATCACGATTTGGGCCCTGATTTGGAATCACTACATATTTTGTGGGAAAAACTTAATTTTCACTCTTAATTTATATGGAAATTTTAAATGGTCATACCTTCTAAACTAGTCGTCTAATCGCGGTTTGAGCCCTAATTCGGGATCAATTTGATAAGAAAAACTTAATTTATATGAAAAACTTTAAATGGCCATAACATCTAAACTAGGCGTCTAATCGCGATTTGGGCCCTGATTCAGGATCACTACATATTTTATGGGAAAAACTTAATTTTCACTATTAATTTATATGGAAAACTTGAAATGGCCATAACTTCAAAGCTAGGCGTCTAATCGCGATTTGGGCTCTGATTCGGGATCACTACATATTTCATACGAAAAACTTAATTTAATGGCCATAACTTCTAAACTAGGCGTCTAATCGCGATTTGGGCCCTGATTTGGAATCACCACATATTTTATGGGAAAACCTTAATTTTCGCTATTAATTTATATGGTAAACTTGAAATGGCCATAACTTCAAAGCTAGGCGTCTAATCGCGATTTGGGCCCTGATTCGGGATCACTACATATTTCATACGAAAAACTTAATTTAATGGCCATAACTTCTAACCTAGGCGTCTAATCGCGATTTGGGCCCTGATTTGGAATCACTAAATATTTTGTGGGAAAAACTTAATTTTCACTATTAATTTATATGGAAATTTTAAATGGTCATACCTTCTAAACTAGGCGTCTAATCGCGATTTGGGCCCTGATTCGGGATCACTACATATTTCTTACGAAAAACTTAATTTAATGGCCATAACTTCTAAACTAGGCGTCTAATCGCGATTTGGGCCCTGATTTGGAATCACCACATATTTTATGGGAAAAATTTAATTTTCACTATTAATTTATATGGAAAACTTGAAATGGCCATAACTTCTAAACTAAGCGTCTAATCACGATTTGGTCCCTGATTCGGGAACACTACATATTTTCTGGGAAAAACTTAATTTTCAGTATTAATTTATATGGAAAACTTGAAATGGCCATAACTTCTAAACTAGGCGTCTAATCGCGATTTGGGCCCTGATTCGGGATCACTACATATTTCATACGAAAAACTTAATTTAATGGCCATATCTTCTAAACTAGGCGACTAATCGCGATTTGGGCCCTGATTTGGAATCACCACATATTTTATGGGAAAAACTTAATTTTCACTATTAATTTATATGGACATTTTAAATGGTCATACCTTCTAAACTAGTCGTCTAATCGCGGTTTGAGCCCTAATTCGGGATCAATTTGATAAGAAAAACTTAATTTATATGAAAAACTTTAAATGGCCATAACATCTAAACTAGGCGTCTAATCGCGATTTGGGCCCTGATTCAGGATCACTACATATTTTATGGGAAAAACTTAATTTTCACTATTAATTTATATGGAAAACTTGAAATGGCCATAACTTCAAAGCTAGGCGTCTAATCGCGCTTTGGGCTCTGATTCGGGATCACTACATATTTCATACGAAAAACTTAATTTAATGGCCATAACTACTAAACTAGGCGTCTAATCGCGATTTGGGCCCTGATTTGGAATCACTACATATTTTGTGGGAAAAACTTAATTTTCACTATTAATTTATATGGAAATTTTAAATGGTCATACCTTCTAAACTAGGCGTCTAATCGCGATTTGGGCCCTAATTCGGGATCACTACATATTTCATACGAAAAACTTAATTTAATGGCCATAACTTCTAAACTAGGCGTCTAATCGCGATTTGGGCCCTGATTTGGAATCACCACATATTTTATGGGAAAACCTTAATTTTCACTATTAATTTATATGGTAAACTTGAAATGGCCATAACTTCTAAGCTAGGCGTTTAATCGCGATTTGGGCCCTGATTCGGGATCACTACATATTTCATACGAAAAACTTAATTTAATGGCCATAACTTCTAAACTAGGCGTCTAATCACGATTTGGGCCCTGATTTGGAATCACTACATATTTTGTGGGAAAAACTTAATTTTCACTCTTAATTTATTTGGAAATTTTAAATGGTCATACCTTCTAAACTAGTCGTCTAATCGCGGTTTGAGCCCTAATTAGGGATCAATTTGATAAGAAAAACTTAATTTATATGAAAAACTTTAAATGGCCATAACATCTAAACTAGGCGTCTAATCGCGATTTGGGCCCTGATTCAGGATCACTACATATTTTATGGGAAAAACTTAATTTTCACTATTAATTTATATGGAAAACTTGAAATGGCCATAACTTCAAAGCTAGGCGTCTAATCGCGATTTGGGCTCTGATTCGGGATCACTACATATTTCATACGAAAAACTTAATTTAATGGCCATAACTACTAAACTAGGCGTCTAATCGCGATTTGGGCCCTGATTTGGAATCACTACATATTTTGTGGGAAAAACTTAATTTTCACTATTAATTTATATGGAAATTTTAAATGGTCATAACTTCTAAACTAGGCGTCTAATCGCGATTTGGGCCCTGATTCGGGATCACTACATATTTCATACGAAAAACTTAATTTAATGGCCATAACTTCTAAACTAGGCGTCTAATCGCGATTTGGGCCCTGATTTGGAATCACCACATATTTTATGGGAAAAACTTAATTTTCACTATTAATTTATATGGAAAACTTGAAATGGCCATAACTTCTAAACTAGGCGTCTAATCACGATTTGGTCCCTGATTCGGGAACACTACATATTTTCTGGGAAAAACTTAATTTTCAGTATTAATTTATATGGAAAACTTGAAATGGCCATAACTTCTAAACTAGGCGTCTAATCGCGATTTGGGCCCTGATTCGGGATCACTACATATTTCATACGAAAAACTTAATTTAATGGCCATAACTTCTAAACTAGGCGTCTAATCGCGATTTGGGCCCTGATTTGGAATCACCACATATTTTATGGGAAAAACTTAATTTTCACTATTAATTTATATGGAAAACTTGAAATGGCCATAACTTCTAAACTAGGCGTCTAATCGCGATTTGGGCCCTGATTCAGGATCACTACATATTTTCTGGGAAAAACTTAATTTTCAGTATTAATTTATATGGAAAACTTGAAATGGCCATAACTTCTAAACTAGGCATCTAATCGCCATTTCGGCCCTGATCATATTTTCAGGATCACTATTAATTTATATGGAAAACTTGAAATGGCCATAACTTCAAAGCTTAATTTTCACTCTTAATTTATATGGAAATTTTAAATGGTCATACCTTCTAAACTAGTCGTCTAATCGCGGTTTGAGCCCTAATTCGGGATCAATTTGATAAGAAAAACTTAATTTATATGGAAAACTTGAAATGGCCATAACTTCTAAACTAGGCGTCTAATCACGATTTGGTCCCTGATTCGGGAACACTACATATTTTCTGGGAAAAACTTAATTTTCAGTATTAATTTATATGGAAAACTTGAAATGGCCATAACTTCTAAACTAGGCGTCTAATCGCGATTTGGGCCCTGATTCGGGATCACTACATATTTCATATGAAAAACTTAATTTAATGGCCATAACTTCTAAACTAGGCGACTAATCGCGATTTGGGCCCTGATTTGGAATCACCACATATTTTATGGGAAAAACTTAATTTTCACTATTAATTTATATGGAAAACTTGAAATGGCCATAACTTCTAAACTAGGCGTCTAATCGCGATTTGGGCCCTGATTCAGGATCACTACATATTTTCTGGGAAAAACTTAATTTTCAGTATTAATTTATATGGAAAACTTGAAATGGCCATAACTTCTAAACTAGGCATCTAATCGCCATTTCGGCCCTGATCATATTTTCAGGATCACTAATAATTTATATGGAAAACTTGAAATGGCCATAACTTCAAAGCTATGCGTCTAATTGCGATTTGGGCCCTGATTCAGGATCACTACATATTTTCTGGGAAAAACTTAATTTTCACTATTAATTTATATAGTAAACTTGAAGTGGCCATAACTTCTAAACTAGGCGTCTAATCGCGATTTGGGCCCTGATTCGGGATCACTACATATTTCATACGAAAAACTTAATTGAATGGCCATAACTTCTAAACTAGGCGTCTAATCGCGATTTGGGCCCTAATTTGGAATCACCACATATTTTATGGGAAAACCTTAATTTTCACTATTAATTTATATGGAAATTTTAAATGGTCATACCTTCTAAACTAGTCGTCTAATCGCGGTTTGAGCCCTAATTCGGGATCAATTTGATAAGAAAAACTTAATTTATATGGAAAACTTGAAATGGCCATAACTTCTAAACTAGGCGTCTAATCACGATTTGGGCCCTGATTCGGGATCACTACATATTTTGTGGGAAAAACTTAATTTTCACTATTAATTTATATGGAAAACTTGAAATGGCCATAACTTCAAAGCTATGCGTCTAATTGCGATTTGGGCCCTGATTCAGGATCACTACATATTTTCTGGGAAAAACTTAATTTTCACTATTAATTTATAAAGTAAACTTGAAGTGGCCATAACTTCTAAACTAGGCGTCTAATCGCGATTTGGGCCCTGATTCGGGATCACTACATATTTCATACGAAAAACTTAATTTAATGGCCATAACATCTAAACTAGGCGTCTAATCGCAATTTGGGCCCTGATTCAGGATCACTACATATTTTATGGCAAAAACTTAATTTTCACTATTAATTTATATGGAAAACTTGAAATGGCCATACCTTCTAAACTAGTCGTCTAATCGCGGTTTGAGCCCTAATTCGGGATCAATTTGATAAGAAAAACTTAATTTATATGGAAAACTTGAAATGGCCATAACTTCTAAACTAGGCGTCTAATCACGATTTGGGCCCTGATTCGGGATCACTACATATTTTGTGGGAAAAACTTAATTTTCACTATTAATTTATATGGAAAACTTGAAATGGCCATAACTTCAAAGCTATGCGTCTAATTGCGATTTGGGCCCTGATTCAGGATCACTACATATTTTCTGGGAAAAACTTAATTTTCACTATTAATTTATATAGTAAACTTGAAGTGGCCATAACTTCTAAACTAGGCGTCTAATCACGATTTGGGCCCTGATTCGGGATCACTACATATTTCATACGAAAAACTTAATTTAATGGCCATAACATCTAAACTAGGCGTCTAATCGCAATTTGGGCCCTGATTCAGGATCACTACATATTTTATGGCAAAAACTTAATTTTCACTATTAATTTATATGGAAAACTTGAAATGGCCGTACCTTCTAAACTAGTCGTCTAATCGCGGTTTGAGCCCTAATTCGGGATCAATTTGATAAGAAAAACTTAATTTATATGGAAAACTTGAAATGGCCATAACTTCTAAACTAGGCGTCTAATCACGATTTGGGCCCTGATTCGGGATCACTACATATTTTGTGGGAAAAACTTAATTTTCACCATTAATTTATATGGAAATTTTAAATGGTCATACCTTCTAAACTAGTCGTCTAATCGCGGTTTGAGCCCTAATTCGGGATCAATTTGATGGGAAAAACTTCATTTATATGGAAAACTTTAAATGGCCATAACTTCTAAACTAGGCGTCTAATCACGATTTGGGCGCTGATTCGGGATCACTACATATTTTCTGGGAAAAACTTAATTTTCAGTATTAATTTATATGGAAAACTTGAAATGGCCATAACTTCTGAACTAGGCATCTAATCGCCATTTCGGCCCTGATTCGGGATCACAACATACTTCATTCTAAAAACTTAATTTCCGATAGTAGTTTATATGGAAAACTTGAAATGGCCATAACTTCTAAACTAGGCGTCTAATCGCGATTTGGGCTCTGATTCGGGATCACTACATATTTTCTGGGAAAAACTTAATTTAATGGCCATAACTACTAAACTAGGCGTCTAATCGCGATTTGGGCCCTGATTCAGGATCACTACATATTTTATAGGAAAAACTTAATTTTCACTATTAATTTATATGGAAAACTTGAAATGGCCATAACTTCAAAGCTAGGCGTCTAATCGCGATTTGGGCTCTGATTCGGGATCACTACATATTTCATACGAAAAACTTAATTTAATGGCCATAACTACTAAACTAGGCGTCTAATCGCGATTTGGGCCCTGATTTGGAATCACTACATATTTTGTGGGAAAAACTTAATTTTCACTATTAATTTATATGGAAATTTTAAATGGTCATACCTTCTAAACTAGTCGTCTAATCGCGGTTTGAGCCCTAATTCGGGATCAATTTGATAAGAAAAACTTAATTTATATGGAAAACTTGAAATGGCCATAACTTCTAAACTAGGCGTCTAATCACGATTTGGTCCCTGATTCGGGAACACTACATATTTTCTGGGAAAAACTTAATTTTCAGTATTAATTTATATGGAAAACTTGAAATGGCCATAACTTCTAAACTAGGCGTCTAATCGCGATTTGGGCCCTGATTCGGGATCACTACATATTTCATATGAAAAACTTAATTTAATGGCCATAACTTCTAAACTAGGCGACTAATCGCGATTTGGGCCCTGATTTGGAATCACCACATATTTTATGGGAAAAACTTAATTTTCACTATTAATTTATATGGAAAACTTGAAATGGCCATAACTTCTAAACTAGGCGTCTAATCGCGATTTGGGCCCTGATTCAGGATCACTACATATTTTCTGGGAAAAACTTAATTTTCAGTATTAATTTATATGGAAAACTTGAAATGGCCATAACTTCTAAACTAGGCATCTAATCGCCATTTCGGCCCTGATCATATTTTCAGGATCACTAATAATTTATATGGAAAACTTGAAATGGCCATAACTTCAAAGCTATGCGTCTAATTGCGATTTGGGCCCTGATTCAGGATCACTACATATTTTCTGGGAAAAACTTAATTTTCACTATTAATTTATATAGTAAACTTGAAGTGGCCATAACTTCTAAACTAGGCGTCTAATCGCGATTTGGGCCCTGATTCGGGATCACTACATATTTCATACGAAAAACTTAATTGAATGGCCATAACTTCTAAACTAGGCGTCTAATCGCGATTTGGGCCCTAATTTGGAATCACCACATATTTTATGGGAAAACCTTAATTTTCACTATTAATTTATATGGAAATTTTAAATGGTCATACCTTCTAAGCTAGTCGTCTAATCGCGGTTTGAGCCCTAATTCGGGATCAATTTGATAAGAAAAACTTAATTTATATGGAAAACTTGAAATGGCCATAACTTCTAAACTAGGCGTCTAATCACGATTTGGGCCCTGATTCGGGATCACTACATATTTTGTGGGAAAAACTTAATTTTCACTATTAATTTATATGGAAAACTTGAAATGGCCATAACTTCAAAGCTATGCGTCTAATTGCGATTTGGGCCCTGATTCAGGATCACTACATATTTTCTGGGAAAAACTTAATTTTCACTATTAATTTATATAGTAAACTTGAAGTGGCCATAACTTCTAAACTAGGCGTCTAATCGCGATTTGGGCCCTGATTCGGGATCACTACATATTTCATACGAAAAACTTAATTTAATGGCCATAACATCTAAACTAGGCGTCTAATCGCAATTTGGGCCCTGATTCAGGATCACTACATATTTTATGGCAAAAACTTAATTTTCACTATTAATTTATATGGAAAACTTGAAATGGCCATACCTTCTAAACTAGTCGTCTAATCGCGGTTTGAGCCCTAATTCGGGATCAATTTGATAAGAAAAACTTAATTTATATGGAAAACTTGAAATGGCCATAACTTCTAAACTAGGCGTCTAATCACGATTTGGGCCCTGATTCGGGATCACTACATATTTTGTGGGAAAAACTTAATTTTCACTATTAATTTATATGGAAAACTTGAAATGGCCATAACTTCAAAGCTATGCGTCTAATTGCGATTTGGGCCCTGATTCAGGATCACTACATATTTTCTGGGAAAAACTTAATTTTCACTATTAATTTATATAGTAAACTTGAAGTGGCCATAACTTCTAAACTAGGCGTCTAATCGCGATTTGGGCCCTGATTCGGGATCACTACATATTTCATACGAAAAACTTAATTTAATGGCCATAACATCTAAACTAGGCGTCTAATCGCAATTTGGGCCCTGATTCAGGATCACTACATATTTTATGGCAAAAACTTAATTTTCACTATTAATTTATATGGAAAACTTGAAATGGCCGTACCTTCTAAACTAGTCGTCTAATCGCGGTTTGAGCCCTAATTCGGGATCAATTTGATAAGAAAAACTTAATTTATATGGAAAACTTGAAATGGCCATAACTTCTAAACTAGGCGTCTAATCACGATTTGGGCCCTGATTCGGGATCACTACATATTTTGTGGGAAAAACTTAATTTTCACCATTAATTTATATGGAAATTTTAAATGGTCATACCTTCTAAACTAGTCGTCTAATCGCGGTTTGAGCCCTAATTCGGGATCAATTTGATGGGAAAAACTTAATTTATATGGAAAACTTTAAATGGCCATAACTTCTAAACTAGGCGTCTAATCACGATTTGGGCGCTGATTCGGGATCACTACATATTTTCTGGGAAAAACTTAATTTTCAGTATTAATTTATATGGAAAACTTGAAATGGCCATAACTTCTGAACTAGGCATCTAATCGCCATTTCGGCCCTGATTCGGGATCACAACATACTTCATTCTAAAAACTTAATTTCCGATAGTAGTTTATATGGAAAACTTGAAATGGCCATAACTTCTAAACTAGGCGTCTAATCGCGATTTGGGCTCTGATTCGGGATCACTACATATTTCATACGAAAAACTTAATTTAATGGCCATAACTACTAAACTAGGCGTCTAATCGCGATTTGGGCCCTGATTCAGGATCACTACATATTTTATAGGAAAAACTTAATTTTCACTATTAATTTATATGGAAAACTTGAAATGGCCATAACTTCAAAGCTAGGCGTCTAATCGCGATTTGGGCTCTGATTCGGGATCACTACATATTTCATACGAAAAACTTAATTTAATGGCCATAACTACTAAACTAGGCGTCTAATCGCGAATTGGGCCCTGATTTGGAATCACTACATATTTTGTGGGAAAAACTTAATTTTCACTATTAATTTATATGGAAATTTTAAATGGTCATACCTTCTAAACTAGTCGTCTAATCGCGGTTTGAGCCCTAATTCGGGATCAATTTGATAAAAAAAACTTAATTTATATGGAAAACTTGAAATGGCCATAACTTCTAAACTAGGCGTCTAACCACGATTTGGGCCCTGATTCGGGGTCACTACATATTTTCTGGGAAAAACTTAATTTTTAGTATTAATTTATATGGAAAACTTGAAATGGCCATAACTTCTAAACTAGGCGTCTAATCGCGATTTGGGCCCTGATTCAGGATCACTACATATTTTCTGGGAAAAACTTAATTTTCAGTATTAATTTATATGGAAAACTTGAAATGGCCATAACTTCAAAGCTGTGCGTCTAATCGCGATTTGGGCCCTGATTCAGGATCACTACATATTTTCTGGGAAAAACTTAATTTTCACTATTAATTTATATAGTAAACTTGAAGTGGCTATAACTTCTAAACTAGGCGTCTAATCGCGATTTGGGCCCTGATTCGGGATCACTACATATTTCATACGAAAAACTTAATTTAATGGCCATAACTTCTAAACTAGGCGTCTGATCGCGATTTGGGCCCTAATTTGGAATCACCACATATTTTATGGGAAAACCTTAATTTTCACTATTAATTTATATGGAAATTTTAAATGGTCATACCTTCTAAACTAGTCGTCTAATCGCGGTTTGAGCGCTAATTCGGGATCAATTTGATAAGAAAAAATTAATTTATATGAAAAACTTTAAATGGCCATAACATCTAAACTAGGCGTCTAATCGCGATTTGGGCCCTGATTCGGGATCACTACATATTTCATACGAAAAACTTAATTTAATGGCCATAACTTCTAAACTAGGCGTCTAATCACGATTTGGGCCCTGATTTGGAATCACCACATATTTTATGGAAAAAACTTAATTTTCACTATTAATTTATATGGAAAACTTGAAATGGCCATAACTTCTAAGCTAGGCGTCTAATCGCGATTTGGGCCCTGATTCGGGATCACTACATATTTCATACGAAAAACTTAATTTAATGGCCATAACTTCTAAACTAGGCGTCTAATCGCGATTTGGGCCCTGATTTGGAATCACTACATATTTTGTGGGAAAAACTAAATTTTCATTATTAATTTATATGGAAATTTTAAATGGTCACACATTCTAAACTAGCCGTCTAATCGCGGTTTGAGCCCTAATTCGGGATGAATTTGATAAGAAAAACTTAATTTATATGAAAAACTTTAAATGGCCATAACATCTAAACTAGGCGTCTAATCGCGATTTGGGCCCTGATTCAGGATCACTACATATTTTATGGGAAAAACTTAATTTTCACTATTAATTTATATGGAAAACTTGAAATGGCCATAACTTCAAAGCTAGGCGTCTAATCGCGATTTGGGCTCTGATTCGGGATCACTACATATTTCATACGAAAAACTTAATTTAATGGCCATAACTACTAAACTAGGCGTCTAATCGCGATTTGGGCCCTGATTTGGAATCACTACATATTTTGTGGGAAAAACTTAATTTTCACTAGTAATTTATATGGAAATTTTAAATGGTCATAACTTCTAAAAACTTAATTTTCACTATTAATTTATATGGAAAACTTGAAATGGCCATAACTTCTAAGCTAGGCGTCTAATCGCGATTTGGGCCCTGATTCAGTGTCACTACATATTTTATGGGAAAAACTTAATTTTCACTATTAATTTATATGGAAATTTTAAATGGTCATACCTTCTAAACTAGTTGTCTAATCGCGGTTTGAGCCCTAATTCGGGATCATATTTGATGGGAAAAACTTAATTTATATGGAAAACTTTGAATGGCCATAACTTCTAAGCTAGGCGTCTAATCGCGATTTGGGCCCTGATTCAGGATCACTACATATTTTATGGGAAAAACTTAATTTTCACTATTAATTTATATGGAAAACTTGAAATGGCCATAACTTCAAAACTAGGCGTCTAATCGCGATTTGGGCCCTGATTCAGGATCACTACATATTTTCTGGGAAAAACTTAATTTTCACTATTAATTTATATGGTAAACTTGAAATGGCCATAACTTCTAAACTAGGCATCTAATCGCCATTTGGGCCCTGATTCGGGATCACAACTTATTTCATAATAAAAACTTAATTTCCGATTGTAGTTTATATGGAAAACTTTAAATGGCCATCACATCTAAACTAGGCGTCTAATCGCGATTTGGGCCCTGATTCGGGATCACTACATATTTTCTGGGAAAACTTAATTTTCAGTATTAATTTATATGGAAAACTTGAAATGGCCATAACTTCTAAACTAGGCGTCTAATCGCGATTTGGGCCCTGATTCTGGATCACTACATATTTCATACGAAAAACTTAATTTAATGGCCATAACTTCTAAACTAGGCGTCTAATCGCGATTTGGGCCCTGATTTGGAATCACCACATATTTTATGGGAAAAACTTAATTTTCACTATTAATTTATATGGAAAACTTGAAATGGCCATAACTTCTAAGCTAGGCGTCCAATCGCGATTTGGGCCCTGATTCAGGATCACTACATATTAATCGCGGTTTGAGCCCTAATTCGGGATCAATTTGATAAGAAAAACTTAATTTATATGGAAAACTTGAAATGGCCATAACTTCTAAACTAGGCGTCTAATCACGATTTGGGCCCTGATTCGGGATCACTACATATTTTGTGGGAAAAACTTAATTTTCACCATTAATTTATATGGAAATTTTAAATGGTCATACCTTCTAAACTAGTCGGCTAATCGCGGTTTGAGCCCTAATTCGGGATCATATTTGATGGGAAGAACTTAATTTTCACTAGTAATTTATATGGAAATTTTAAATGGTCATAACTTCTAAACTAGTCGTCTAATCGCGGTTTGAGCCCTAATTCGGGATCAATTTGATGGGAAAAACTTAATTTATATGGAAAACTTTAAATGGTCATAACTTCTAAACTAGTCGTCTAATCGCGGTTTGAGCCCTAATTCGGGATCAATTTGATGGGAAAAACTTAATTTATATGGAAAACTTTAAATGGCTATAACTTCTAAACTAGGCATCTAATCGCCATTTCAGCCCTGATTCGGGATCACAACATACTTCATTCTAAAAACTTAATTTCCGATAGTAGTTTATATGGAAAACTTTAAATGGGCATAACTTCTCAACTAGTCGTCTAATCGCGTTTTGAGCCCTAATTCGTGATCATATTTGATGGGAAAAACATAATTTATATGGAAAACTTTGAATGGCCATAACATCAAAACTAGGCGTCTAATCGCGATTTGGGCCCTGATTTAGGATCACTACATATTTTATGGGAAAAACTTAATTTTCAGTATTAATTTATATGGAAAACTTGAAATGGCCATAACTTCAAAGCTAGGCGTCTAATCGCGATTTGGGCCCTGATTCAGGATCACTACATATTTTCTGGGAAAAACTTAATTTAATGGCCATAACTACTAAACTAGGCGTCTAATCGCGATTTGGGCCCTGATTCGGGATCACTACATATTTTCTGGGAAAAACTTAATTTTCACTATTAATTTATATGGAAATTTTAAATGGTCATACCTTCTAAACTAGTCGTCTAATCGCGGTTTGAGCCCTAATTCGGGATCAATTTGATAAGAAAAACTTAATTTATATGGAAAACTTGAAATGGCCATAACTTCTAAACTAGGCGTCTAATCACGATTTGGGCCCTGATTCGGGATCACTACATATTTTCTGGGAAAAACTTAATTTTCACCATTAATTTATATGGAAATTTTAAATGGTCATACCTTCTAAACTAGTCGTCTAATCGCGGTTTGAGCCCTAATTCGGGATCATATTTGATGGGAAGAACTTAATTTTCACTAGTAATTTATATGGAAATTTTAAATGGTCATAACTTCTAAACTAGTCGTCTAATCGCGGTTTGAGCCCTAATTCGGGATCAATTTGATGGGAAAAACTTAATTTATATGGAAAACTTTAAATGGTCATAACTTCTAAACTAGTCGTCTATTCGCGGTTTGAGCCCTAATTCGGGATCAATTTGATGGGAAAAACTTAATTTATATGGAAAACTTTAAATGGCTATAACTTCTAAACTAGGCTTCTAATCGCCATTTCAGCCCTGATTCGGGATCACAACATACTTCATTCTAAAAACTTAATTTCCGATAGTAGTTTATATGGAAAACTTTAAATGGGCATAACTTCTCAACTAGTCGTCGAATCGCGTTTTGAGCCCTAATTCGGGATCATATTTGATGGGAAAAACATAATTTATATGGAAAACTTTGAATGGCCATAACATCAAAACTAGGCGTCTAATCGCGATTTGGGCCCTGATTTAGGATCACTACATATTTTATGGGAAAAACTTAATTTTCACTATTAATTTATATGGAAAACTTGAAATGGCCATAACTTCAAAGCTAGGCGTCTAATCGCGATTTGGGCCCTGATTCAGGATCACTACATATTTTATGGGAAAAACTTAATTTTCACTATTAATTTATATGGAAAACTTGAAATGGCCATAACTTCTAAGCTAGGCGTCTAATCGCGATTTGGGCCCTGATTCAGGGTCACTACATATTTTATGGGAAAAACTTAATTTTCACTATTAATTTATATGGAAATTTTAAATGGTCATACCTTCTAAACTAGTTGTCTAATCGCGGTTTGAGCCCTAATTCGGGATCAATTTGATAAGAAAAACTTAATTTATATGAAAAACTTTAAATGGCCATAACATCTAAACTAGGCGTCTAATCGCGATTTGGGCCCTGATTCAGGATGACTACATATTTTATGGGAAAAACTTAATTTTCACTATTAATTTATATGGAAAACTTGAAATGGCCATAACTTGAAAGCTAGGCGTCTAATCGCGATTTGGGCCCTGATTCAGGATCACTACATATTTTATGGGAAAAACTTAATTTTCACTATTAATTTATATGGAAATTTTAAATGGTCATACCTTCTAAACTAGTCGTCTAATCGCGGTTTGAGCCCTAATTCGGGATCAATTTGATAAGAAAAACTTAATTTATATGGAAAACTTGAAATGGCCATAACTTCTAAACTAGGCGTCTAATCACGATTTGGGCCCTGATTCGGGATCACTACATATTTTGTGGGAAAAACTTAATTTTCACCATTAATTTATATGGAAATTTTAAATGGTCATACCTTCTAAACTAGTCGTCTAATCGCGGTTTGAGCCCTAATTCGGGATCATATTTGATGGGAAGAACTTAATTTTCACTAGTAATTTATATGGAAATTTTAAATGGTCATAACTTCTAAACTAGTTGTCTAATCGCGGTTTGAGCCCTAATTCGGGATCATATTTGATGGGAAAAACTTTATTTATATGGAAAACTTTGAATGGCCATAACTTCTAAGCTAGGCGTCTAATCGCGATTTGGGCCCTGATTCAGGATCACTACATATTTTATGGGAAAAACTTAATTTTCACTATTAATTTATATGGTAAACTTGAAATGGCCATAACTTCTAAACTAGGCATCTAATCGCCATTTGGGCCCTGATTCGGGATCACAACTTATTTCATAATAAAAACTTAATTTCCGATTGTATTTTATATAAAAAACTTTAAATGGCCATCACATCTAAACTAGGCGTCTAATCGCGATTTGGGACCTGATTCGGGATCACTACATATTTTCTGGGAAAAACGTAATTTTCACTATTAATTTATATGGTAAACTTGAAATGGCCATAACATCTAAACTATGCGTCTAATCGCGATTTGGGCTCTGATTCGGGATCACTACATATTTCATACGAAAAACTTAGTTAAATGGCCATAACTTCTAAACTAGTAGTCTAATCGCGATTTGGGTCCTGATTTGGAATCACTACATATTTTATGGGAAAAACTTAATTTTCACTATTAATTTATATGGAAAACTTGAAATGGCCATAACTTCAAAGCTAGGCGTCTAATCGCGATTTGGGCCCTGATTCAGGGTCACTACATATTTTATGGGAAAAACTTAATTTTCACTATTAATTTATATGGAAATTTTAAATGGTCATACCTTCTAAACTAGTTGCCTAATCGCGGTTTGAGCCCTAATTCGGGATCATATTTGATGGGAAAAACTTTATTTATATGGAAAACTTTGAATGGCCATAACTTCTAAGCTAGGCGTCTAATCGCGATTTGGGCCCTGATTCAGGATCACTACATATTTTATGGGAAAAATTTAATTTTCACTATTAATTTATATGGAAAACTTGAAATGGCCATAACTTCAAAACTAATCGTCTAATCGCGATTTGGGCCCTGATTCAGGATCACTACATATTTTCTGGGAAAAACTTAATTTTCACTATTAATTTATATGATAAACTTGAAATGGCCATAACTTCTAATCTAGGCATCTAATCGCCATTTGGGCCCTGATTCAGGATCACAACTTATTTCATAATAAACACTTAATTTCCGATTGTAGTTTATATGGAAAACTTTAAATGGCCATCACATCTAAACTAGGCGTCTAATCGCGATTTGGGCCCTGATTCGGGATCACTACATATTTTCTGGGAAAAACTTAATTTTCACTATTAATTTATATGGAAAACTTGAAATGGCCATAACTTCAAAGCTAGGCGTCTAATCGCGATTTGGGCCCTGATTCAGGATCACTACATATTTTCTGGGAAAAACTTAATTTTCACTATAAATTTATATGGTAAACTTGAAATGGCCATAACATCTAAACTAGGCGTCTAATCGCGATTTGGGCTCTGATTCGGGATCACTACATATTTCATACGAAAAACTTAATTTAATGGCCATAACTTCTAAACTAGGCGTCTAATCGCGATTTGGGCCCTGATTTGAAATCACTACATATTTTCTGAGAAAAACTTAATTTTCACTATTAATTTATATGGAAATTTTAAATGATCATACCTGCTAAACTAGTCGTCTAATCGCGGTTTGAGCCCTAATTCGGGATCATATTTGATGGGAAAAACTTAATTTATATGGAAAACTTTGAATGGCCATAACATCAAAACTAGGCGTCTAATCGCGATTTGGGCCCTGATTTAGGATCACTACATATTTTATGGGAAAAACTTAATTTTCACTATTAATTTATATGGAAAACTTGAAATGGCCATAACTTGAAAGCTAGGCGTCTTATCGCGATTTGGGCCCTGATTCGGGATCACTACATATTTTCTGGGAAAAACTTAATTTTCAGTATTATTTTTATGGAAAACTTGAAATGGCCATAACTTCTAAACTAGGCATCTAATCGCCATTTGGGCCCTGATTTGGAATCACTACATATTTTCTGAGAAAAACTTAATTTTCACTATTAATTTATATGGAAATTTTAAATGATCATACCTGCTAAACTAGTCGTCTAATCGCGGTTTGAGCCCTAATTCGGGATCATATTTGATGGGAAAAACTTAATTTATATGGAAAACTTTGAATGGCCATAACATCTAAACTAGGCGTCTAATCGCGATTTGGGCCCTGATTTGGGATCACTACATATTTTATGGGAAAAACTTAATTTTCACTATTAATTTATATGGAAAACTTGAAATGGCCATAACTTCAAAACTAGGCGTCTAATCGCGATTTGGGCCCTGATTCAGGATCACTACATATTTTCTGGGAAAAACTTAATTTTCACTATTAATTTATATGGTAAACTTGAAATGGCCATAACTTCTAAACTAGGCATCTAATCGCGGTTTGAGCCCTAATTCGGGATCAATTTGATGGGAAAAACTTCATTTATATGGAAAACTTTAAATGGCCATAACTTCTAAACTAGGCGTCTAATCACGATTTGGGCCCTGATTCGGGATCACTACATATTTTCTGGGAAAAACTTAATTTTCAGTATTAATTTATATGGAAAACTTGAAATGGCCATAACTTCTAAACTAGTCGTCTAATCGCGGTTTGAGCCCTAATTCGGGATCAATTTGATGGGAAAAACTTAATTTATATGGAAAACTTGAAATGGCCATAACTTCTAAACTAGGCGTCTAATTGCGATTTGGGCTGTGATTCGGGTTCACTACATATTTCATACGAAAAACTTAATTGAAATGGCCATAACATCTAAACTAGGCGTCTAATCGCGATTTGGGCCCTGATTCAGGATCACTACATATTTTCTGGGAAAAACTTAATTTTCACTATTAATTTATATGGAAAACTTGAAATGGCCATAACTTCAAAACTAGGCGTCTAATCGCGATTTGGGCCCTGATTCAGGATCACTACATATTTTCTGGGAAAAACTTAATTTTCACTATTAATTTATATGGTAAACTTGAAATGGCCATAACTTCTAAACTAGGCATCTAATCGCGGTTTGAGCCCTAATTCGGGATCAATTTGATGGGAAAAACTTCATTTATATGGAAAACTTTAAATGGCCATAACTTCTAAACTAGGCGTCTAATCACGATTTGGGCCCTGATTTGGGATCACTACATATTTTATGGGAAAAACTTAATTTTCACTATTAATTTATATGGAAAACTTGAAATGGCCATAACTTCAAAACTAGGCGTCTAATCGCGATTTGGGCCCTGATTCAGGATCACTACATATTTTCTGGGAAAAACTTAATTTTCACTATTAATTTATATGGAAAACTTCAAATGGCCATAAATTCTAAACTAGGCATCTAATCGCGATTTGGGCCCTGATTCAGGATCACTACATATTTCATACGAAAAACTTAATTTAATGGCCATAACTTCTAAACTAGGCGTCTAATCACGATTTGGGTCCTGATTTGGAATCACTACATATTTTGTGGGAAAAACTTAATTTTCACTATTAATTTATATGGAAATTTTAAGTGGTCATACCTTCTAAACTAGTCGTCTAATCGCGGTTTGAGCCCTAATTCGGGATCATATATGATGGGAAGGACTTAATTTTCACTAGAAATTTATATGGAAATTTTAAATGGTCATAACTTCTAAACTAGTCGTCTAATCGCGGTTTGAGCCCTAATTCGGGATCAATTTGATGGGAAAAACTTAATTTATATGGAAAACTTTAAATGGCCATAACTTCTAAACTAGGCGTCTAATCACGATTTGGGCCCTGATTCGGGATCACTACATATTTTCTGGGAAAAACTTAATTTTCAGTATTAATTTATATGGAAAACTTGAAATGGCCATAACTTCTAAACTAGGCATCTAATCGCCATTTGGGCCCTGATTCGGGATCACAACATATTTCATACTAAAAACTTAATTTCCGATAGTAGTTTATATGGAAAACTTTAAATGGCCATCACATCTAAACTATGCGTCTAATCGCGATTTGGGCTCTGATTCGGGATCACTACATATTTCATACGAAAAACTTAATTTAATGGCCATAACTTCTAAACTAGGCGTCTAATCGCGGTTTGAGCCCTAATTCGGGATCATATTTGATGGGAAGAACTTAATTTTCACTAGTAATTTATATGGAAATTTTAAATGGTCATAACTTCTAAACTAGTCGTCTAATCGCGATTTGAGCCCTAATTCGGGATCAATTTGATGGGAAAAACTTAATTTATATGGAAAACTTTAAATGGCCATAACTTCTAAACTAGGCGTCTAATCGCGATTTGGGCCCTGATTCGGGATCACTACATATTTTCTGGGAAAAACTTAATTTTCAGTATTAATTTATATGGAAAACTTGAAATGGCCATAACTTCTAAACTAGGCATCTAATCGCCATTTGAGCCCTGATTCGGGATCACTACATATTTCATACGAAAAACTTAATTTAATGGCCATAACTTCTAAACTAGGCGTCTAATCGCGATTTGGGCCCTGATTTGGAATCACTACATATTTTCTGAGAAAAACTTAATTTTCACTATTAATTTATATGGAAATTTTAAATGATCATACCTGCTAAACTAGTCGTCTAATCGCGGTTTGAGCCCTAATTCGGGATCATATTTGATGGGAAAAACTTAATTTATATGGAAAACTTTGAATGGCCATAACATCAAAACTAGGCGTCTAATCGCGATTTGGGCCCTGATTTAGGATCACTACATATTTTATGGGAAAAACTTAATTTTCACTATTAATTTATATGGAAAACTTGAAATGGCCATAACTTGAAAGCTAGGCGTCTTATCGCGATTTGGGCCCTGATTCAGGGTCACTACATATATTATGGGAAAAACTTAATTTTCACTATTAATTTATATGGAAATTTAAAATGGTCATACCTTCTAAACTAGTTGTCTAATCGCGGTTTGAGCCCTAATTCGGGATCACATTTGATTAGAAAAACTTAATTTATATGGAAAACTTTGAATGGCCATAACTTCTAAGCTAGGCGTCTAATCGCGATTTGGGCCCTGATTCGGGATCACTACATATTTTCTGGGAAAAACTTAATTTTCAGTATTATTTTTATGGAAAACTTGAAATGGCCATAACTTCTAAACTAGGCATCTAATCGCCATTTGGGCCCTGATTTGGAATCACTACATATTTTCTGAGAAAAACTTAATTTTCACTATTAATTTATATGGAAATTTTAAATGATCATACCTGCTAAACTAGTCGTCTAATCGCGGTTTGAGCCCTAATTCGGGATCATATTTGATGGGAAAAACTTAATTTATATGGAAAACTTTGAATGGCCATAACATCTAAACTAGGCGTCTAATCGCGATTTGGGCCCTGATTTGGGATCACTACATATTTTATGGGAAAAACTTAATTTTCACTATTAATTTATATGGAAAACTTGAAATGGCCATAACTTCAAAACTAGGCGTCTAATCGCGATTTGGGCCCTGATTCAGGATCACTACATATTTTCTGGGAAAAACTTAATTTTCACTATTAATTTATATGGTAAACTTGAAATGGCCATAACTTCTAAACTAGGCATCTAATCGCGGTTTGAGCCCTAATTCGGGATCAATTTGATGGGAAAAACTTAATTTATATGGAAAACTTTAAATGGCCATAACTTCTAAACTAGGCGTCTAATCACGATTTGGGCCCTGATTCGGGATCACTACATATTTTCTGGGAAAAACTTAATTTTCAGTATTAATTTATATGGAAAACTTGAAATGGCCATAACTTCTAAACTAGTCGTCTAATCGCGGTTTGAGCCCTAATTCGGGATCAATTTGATGGGAAAAACTTAATTTATATGGAAAACTTGAAATGGCCATAACTTCTAAACTAGGCGTCTAATTGCGATTTGGGCTGTGATTCGGGATCACTACATATTTCATACGAAAAACTTAATTGAATGGCCATAACTTCTAAACTAGGCGTCTACTCGCGATTTGGGCCCTGATTCAGGATCACTACATAATTAATGGGAAAAACTTAATTTTCACTAGTAATTTATATGGAAATTTTAAGTGGTCATACCTTCTAAACTAGTCGTCTAACCGCGGTTTGAGCCCTATTTCGAGATCATATTTGATGGAAAAAGACTTAATTTTCACTATTAATTTATATGGTAAACTTGACATGGCCATAACTTCTAAACTAGGCGTCTAATCGCCATTTGGGCCCTGATTCTGGATCACAACTTATTTCATAATAAAAACTTAATTTCCGATAGTAGTTTATATGGAAAACTTTAAAAGGCCATCACATCTAAACTAGGCGTCTAATCGCGATTTGGGCCCTGATTCAGGATCACTACATATTTTATGAGAAAAACTTAATTTTCACTAGTAATTTATATGGAAATTTTAAGTGGTCATACCTTCTAAACTAGTCGTCTAACCGCGGTTTGAGCCCTATTTCGAGATCATATTTGATGGAAAAAGACTTAATTTTCATTATTAATTTATATGGTAAACTTGACATGGCCATAACTTCTAAACTAGGCGTCTAATCGCCATTTGGGCCCTGATTCTGGATCACTATATATTTTCTGGGAAAAACTTAATTTTCACTATTAATTTATATGGTAAACTTGAAATGGCCATAACATCTAAACTAGGCGTCTAATCGCGATTTCGGCCCTGATTCAGGATCACTACATATTTTATGGGAAAAACTTAATTTTCACTATTAATTTATATGGAAAACTTGAAATGGCCACAAATTCTAAACTAGGCATCTAATCGCGATTTGGGCCCTGATTCAGGATCACTACATATTTCATACGAAAAACTTAATTTAATGGCCATAACTTCTAAACTAGGCGTCTAATCACGATTTGGGTCCTGATTTGGAATCACTACATATTTTGTGGGAAAAACTTAATTTTCACTATTAATTTATATGGACATTTTAAATGGTCATACCTTCTAAACTAGTCGTCTAATCGCGGTTTGAGCCCTAATTCGGGATCATATTTGATGGGAAGAACTTAATTTTCACTAGAAATTTATATGGAAATTTTAAATGGTCATAACTTCTAAACTAGTCGTCTAATCGCGGTTTAAGCCCTAATTCGGGATCAATTTGATGGGAAAAACTTAATTTATATGGAAAACTTTAAATGGCCATAACTTCTAAACTAGGCGTCTAATCACGATTTGGGCCCTGATTCGGGATCACTACATATATTCTGGGAAAAACTTAATTTTCAGTATTAATTTATATGGAAAACTTGAAATGGCCATAACTTCTAAACTAGGCATCTAATCGCCATTTGGGCCCTGATTCGGGATCACAACATATTTCATTTTAAAAACTTAATTTCCGATAGTAGTTTATATGGAAAACTTTAAAAGGCCATCACATCTAAACTAGGCGTCTAATCGCGATTTGGGCCCTGATTCAGGATCACTACATATTTTATGGGAAAAACTTAATTTTCACTATTAATTTATATGGAAATTTTAAGTGGTCATACCTTCTAAACTAGTCGTCTAACCGCGGTTTGAGCCCTAATTCGGGATCAGATTTGATGGAAAAAGACTTAATTTTCACTATTAATTTATATGGTAAACTTGACATGGCCATAACTTCTAAACTAGGCGTCTAATCGCCATTTCGGCCCTGATTCAGGATCACTACATATTTTATGGGAAAAACTTAATTTTCACTATTAATTTATATGGAAAACTTTGAATGGCCATAACTTCTAAGCTAGGCATCTAATCGCGATTTGGGCCTTGATTCGGGATCATATTTGATGGGAAAAAACTAATTTATATGGAAAACTTTGAATGGCCATAACTTCTAAGCTAGGCGTCTAATCGCGATTTGGGCCCTGATTCGGGATCAGTACATATTTTATGGGAAAAACTTAATTTTCACTATTAATTTATATGGAAAACTTGAAATGGCGATAACTTCTAAGCTAGGCGTCTAATCGCGATTTGGGCCCTGATTCGGGATCACAACATATTTCATACTAAAAACTTAATTTCCGATAGTAGTTTATATGGAATACTTTAAATGGCCATAACTTCTAAACTAGGCGTCTAATCGCCATTTCGGCCCTGATTCAGGATCACTACATATTTTATGGGAAAAACTTAATTTTCACTATTAATTTATATGGAAAACTTTGAATGGCCATAACTTCTAAGCTAGGCATCTAATCGCGATTTGGGCCTTGATTCGGGATCATATTTGATGGGAAAAAACTAATTTATATGGAAAACTTTGAATGGCCATAACTTCTAAGCTAGGCGTCTAATCGCGATTTGGGCCCTGATTCGGGATCAGTACATATTTTCTGGGAAAAACTTAATTTTCACTATTAATTTATATGGAAATTTTAAATGGTCATACCTTCAAAACTAGTCGTCTAATCGCGGTTTGAGCCCTAATTTGGGATCATATTTGATGGGAAAAACTTAATTTATATGGAAAATTTTGAATGGCCATAACATCTAAACTAGGCGTCTAATCGCGATTTGGGCCCTGATTCAGGATCACTACATATTTTATGGGAAAAACTTAATTTTCACTATTAATTTAAATGGAAAACTTGAAATGGCGATAACTTCTAAGCTAGGCGTCTAATCGCGATTTGGGCCCTGATTCGGGATCACAACATATTTCATACTAAAAACTTAATTTCCGATAGTAGTTTATATGGAAAACTTTAAATGGCCATAACTTCTAAACTAGGCGTCTAATCGCGATTTGGGCCCTGATTCAGGATCACTATATATTTTCTGCGACAAACTTAATTTTCACTATAAATTTATATGGAAAACTTGAAATGGCGATAACTTCTAAGCTAGGCGTCTAATCGCGATTTGGGCCCTGATTCGGGATCACAACATATTTCATACTAAAAACTTAATTTCCGATAGTAGTTTATATGGAAAACTTTAAATGGCCATAACTTCAAAGCTAGGCGTCTAATCGCGATTTGGGCCCTGATTCGGGATCACTACATATTTCATACGAAAAACTTAATTTAATGGCCAAAACTTCTAAACTAGGCGTCTAATCGCGATTTCGGCCGTGATTTGGAATCACTACATATTTTGTGGGAAAAACTTAATTTTCACTAGTAATTTATATGGAAATTTTAAATGGTCATACCTTCTAAACTAGTCGTCTAATCGCGGTTTGAGCCCTAATTCGGGATCATAGTTGATGGAAAAAAACTTAATTTTCACTATTAATTTATACGGTAAACTTGAAATGGCGATAACTTCTAAGCCAGGCGTCTAATCGCGATTTGGGCCCTGATTCGGGATCACAACATATTTCATACTAAAAACTTAATTTCCGATAGTAGTTTATATGGAAAACTTTAAATGGCCATAACTTCTCAACTAGGCGTCTAATTGCGATTTGGGCCCTGATTCAGGATCACTACATATTTTCTGGGAAAAACTTAATTTTCAGTATTAATTTATATGGAAAACTTGAAATGGCGATAACTTCTAAGCTAGGCGTCTAATCGCGATTTGGGCCCTGATTCGGGATCACAACATATTTCATACTAAAAACTTAATTTCCGATAGTAGTTTATATGGAAAACTTTAAATGGCCATAACTTCAAAGCTAGGTGTCTAATCGCGATTTGGGCCCTGATTCAGGATCATTACATATTTTATGGAAAAAACTTAATTTTCACTAGTAATTTATATGGAAATTTTAAGTGGTCATACCTTCTAAACTAGTCGTCTAACCGCGGTTTGAGCCCTAATTCGGGATCATATTTGATGGAAAAAAAACTTAATTTTCACTATTAATTTATATGTTAAACTTGACATGGCCATAACTTCTAAACAAGGCGTCTAATCGCCATTTGGGCCCTGATTCAGGATCACTACATATTTTCTAGGAAAAATTAAATTTTCACTATTAATTTATATGGAAAACTTGAAATGGCCATAACATCTAAACTAGGCGTCTAATCGCAATTTCGGCCCTGATTCAGGATCAGTACATATTTTCTGGGAAAAACTTAATTTTCACTATTAATTTATATGGAAATTTTAAATGGTCATACCTTCTAAACTAGTCGTCTAATCGCGGTTTGAACCCTAATTCAGGATCATATTTGTTGGGAAAAAACTAATTTATATGGAAAACTTTGAATGGCCATAACTTCTAAGCTAGGCGTCTAATCGCGATTTGGGCCCTGATTCGGGATCAGTACATATTTTCTGGGAAAAACTTAATTTTCACTATTAATTTATATGGAAATTTTAAATGGTCATACCTTCTAAACTAGTCGTCTAATCGCGGTTTGAGCCCTAATTCGGGATCATATGTGATGGGAAAAACTTAATTTATATGGAAAATTTTGAATGGCCATAACATCTAAACTAGGCGTCTAATCGCGATTTGGGCCCTGATTCAGGATCACTACATATTTTATGGGAAAAACTTAATTTTCACTATTAATTTATATGGAAATCTTGAAATGGCGATAACTTCTAAGCTAGGCGTCTAATCGCGATTTAGGAACTGATTCGGGATCACAACATATTTCATACTAAAAACTTAATTTCCGATAGTAGTTTATATGGAAAACTTTAAATGGCCATAACTTCAAAGCTAGGCGTCTAATCGCGATTTGGGCCCTGATTCGGGATCACTACATATTTCATACGAAAAACTAAGTTTAATGGCCATAACTTCTAAACTAGGCGACTAATCGCGATTTCGGCCCTAATTTGGAATCACTACATATTTTGTGGGAAAAACTTAATTTTCACTAGTAATTTATATGGAAATTTTAAATGGTCATACCTTCTAAACTAGTCGTCTAATCGCGGTTTGAGCCCTAATTCGGGATCATAGTTGATGGAAAAAAACTTAATTTTCACTATTAATTTATACGGTAAACTTGAAATGGCGATAACTTCTAAGCCAGGCGTCTAATCGCGATTTGGGCCCTGATTCGGGATCACAACATATTTCATACTAAAAACTTAATTTCCGATAGTAGTTTATATGGAAAACTTTAAATGGCCATAACTTCTCAACTAGGCGTCTAATTGCGATTTGGGCCCTGATTCAGGATCACTACATATTTTCTGGGAAAAACTTAATTTTCAGTATTAATTTATATGGAAAACTTGAAATGGCGATAACTTCTAAGCTAGGCGTCTAATCGCGATTTGGGCCCTGATTCGGGATCACAACATATTTCATACTAAAAACTTAATTTCCGATAGTAGTTTATATGGAAAACTTTAAATGGCCATAACTTCAAAACTAGGTGTCTAATCGCGATTTGGGCCCTGATTCAGGATCATTACATATTTTATGGAAAAAACTTAATTTTCACTAGTAATTTATATGGAAATTTTAAGTGGTCATACCTTCTAAACTAGTCGTCTAACCGCGGTTTGAGCCCTAATTCGGGATCATATTTGATGGAAAAAAAACTTAATTTTCACTATTAATTTATATGTTAAACTTGACATGGCCATAACTTCTAAACTAGGCGTCTAATCGCCATTTGGGCCCTGATTCAGGATCACTACATATTTTCTAGGAAAAATTAAATTTTCACTATTAATTTATATGGAAAACTTGAAATGGCCATAACATCTAAACTAGGCGTCTAATCGCAATTTCGGCCCTGATTCAGGATCAGTACATATTTTCTGGGAAAAACTTAATTTTCACTATTAATTTATATGGAAATTTTAAATGGTCATACCTTCTAAACTAGTCGTCTAATCGCGGTTTGAGCCCTAATTCAGGATCATATTTGTTGGGAAAAAACTAATTTATATGGAAAACTTTGAATGGCCATAACTTCTAAGCTAGGCGTCTAATCGCGATTTGGGCCCTGATTCGGGATCAGTACATATTTTCTGGGAAAAACTTAATTTTCACTATTAATTTATATGGAAATTTTAAATGGTCATACCTTCTAAACTAGTCGTCTAATCGCGGTTTGAGCCCTAATTCGGGATCATATGTGATGGGAAAAACTTAATTTATATGGAAAATTTTGAATGGCCATAACATCTAAACTAGGCGTCTAATCGCGATTTGGGCCCTGATTCAGGATCACTACATATTTTATGGGAAAAACTTAATTTTCACTATTAATTTATATGGAAATCTTGAAATGGCGATAACTTCTAAGCTAGGCGTCTAATCGCGATTTAGGAACTGATTCGGGATCACAACATATTTCATACTAAAAACTTAATTTCCGATAGTAGTTTATATGGAAAACTTTAAATGGCCATAACTTCAAAGCTAGGCGTCTAATCGCGATTTGGGCCCTGATTCGGGATCACTACATATTTCATACGAAAAACTAAGTTTAATGGCCATAACTTCTAAACTAGGCGACTAATCGCGATTTCGGCCCTAATTTGGAATCACTACATATTTTGTGGGAAAAACTTAATTTTCACTAGTAATTTATATGGAAATTTTAAATGGTCATACCTTCTAAACTAGTCGTCTAATCGCGGTTTGAGCCCTAATTCGGGATCATAGTTGATGGAAAAAAACTTAATTTTCACTATTAATTTATACGGTAAACTTGAAATGGCGATAACTTCTAAGCCAGGCGTCTAATCGCGATTTGGGCCCTGATTCGGGATCACAACATATTTTCTGAGAAAAACTTAATTTTCACTATTAATTTATATGGAAAACTTGAAATGGCGATAACTTCTAAGCTAGGCGTCTAATCGCGATTTGGGCCCTGATTCGGGATTACAACATATTTCATACTAAAAACTTAATTTCCGATAGTAGTTTATATGGAAAACTTTAAATGGCCATAACTTCAAAGCCAGGCGTCTAATCGCGATTTGGGCCCTGATTCGGGATCACTACATATTTCATACGAAAAACTTAATTTTTTAATGGCCATAACTTCTAAACTAGGCGTCTAATCGCGATTTCGGCCGTGATTTGGAATCACTACATATTTTGTGGGAAAAACTTAATTTTCACTAGTAATTTATATGGAAATTTTAAATGGTCATACCTTCTAAACTAGTCGTCTAATCGCGGTTTGAGCCCTAATTCGGGATCATAGTTGATGGAAAAAAACTTAATTTTCACTATTAATTTATATGGTAAACTTGAAATGGCGATAACTTCTAAGCCAGGCGTCTAATCGCGATTTGGGCCCTGATTCGGGATAACAACATATTTTCTGGGAAAAACTTAATTTTCACTATTAATTTATATGGAAAACTTGAAATGGCGATAACTTCTAAGCTAGGCGTCTAATCGCGATTTGGGCCCTGATTCGGGATCACAACATATTTAATACTAAAAACTTAATTTCCGATAGTAGTTTATATGGAAAACTTTAAATGGTCATAACTTCTAAACTAGGCGTCTAATCACGATTTCGGCCCTGATTTGGAATCACTACATATTTTGTGGGAAAAACTTAATTTTCACTAGTAATTTATATGGAAATTTTAAATGGTCATACCTTCTAAACTAGTCGTCTAATCGCGGTTTGAGCCCTAATTCGGGATCATAGTTGATGGAAAAAAACGTAATTTTCACTATTAATTTATACGGTAAACTTGAAATGGCGATAACTTCTAAGCCAGGCGTCTAATCGCGATTTGGGCCCTGATTCGGGATCACAACATATTTTCTGGGAAAAACTCAATTTTCACTATTAATTTATATGGAAAACTTGAAATGGCGATAACTTCTCAACTAGGCGTCTAATTGCGATTTGGGCCCTGATTCAGGATCACTACATATTTTCTGGGAAAAACTTAATTTTCACTATTAATTTATATGGAAAACTTGAAATGGCGATAACTTCTAAGCTAGGCGTCTAATCGCGATTTGGGCCCTGATTCGGGATCACAACATATTTTCTGGGAAAAACTCAATTTTCACTATTAATTTATATGGAAAACTTGAAATGGCGATAACTTCTAAACTAGGCGTCTAATCGCGATTTGGGCCCTGATTCAGGATCACTATATATTTTCTGGGAAAAACTTAATTTTCACTATAAATTTATATGGAAAACTTGAAATGGCGATAACTTCTAAGCTAGGCGTCTAATCGTGATTTGGGCCCTGATTCGGGATCACAACATATTTCATACTAAAAACTTAATTTCCGATAGTAGTTTATATGGAAAACTTGAAATGGCGATAACTTCTAAACTAGGCGTCTAATCGCGATTTGGGCCCTGATTCGGGATCACAACATATTTCATACTAAAAACTTAATTTCCGATAGTAGTTTATATGGAAACCTTTAAATGGCCATAACTTCAAATTTCATAGAAAAACTTAGTTTAATGGCCATAACTTCTAAACTAGGCGTCTAATCGCGATTTCGGCCCTGATTTGGAATCACTACATATTTTGTGGGAAAAACTTAATTTTCACTAGTAATTTATATGGAAATTTTAAATGGTCATACCTTCTAAACTAGTCGTCTAATCGCGGTTTGAGCCCTAATTCGGGATCATAGTTGATGGAAAAAAACTTAATTTTCACTATTAATTTATACGGTAAACTTGAAATGGCGATAACTTCTAAACCAGGCGTCTAATCGCGATTTGGGCCCTGATTCGGGATCACAACATATTTTCTGAGAAAAACTTAATTTTCACTATTAATTCATATGGAAAACTTGAAATGGCGATAACTTCTAAGCTAGGCGTCTAATCGCGATTTGGGAACTGATTCGGGATCACAACATATTTCATACTAAAAACTTAATTTCCGATAGTAGTTTATATGGAAAACTTTAAATGGCCATAACTTCAAAGCCAGGCGTCTAATCGCGATTTGGGCCCTGATTCGGGATCACAACATATTTCATACTAAAAACTTAATTTCCGATAGTAGTTTATATGGAAAACTTTAAATGGCAATAACTTCAAAGCTAGGCGTTTAATCGCGATTTGGGCCCTGATTCGGGATCACTATATATTTTCTGGGAAAAACTTAATTTTCACTATAAATTTATATGGAAAACTTGAAATGGCGATAACTTCTAAGCTAGGCGTCTAATCGTGATTTGGGCCCTGATTCGGGATCACAACATATTTCATACTAAAAACTTAATTTCCGATAGTAGTTTATATGGAAAACTTGAAATGGCGATAACTTCTAAGCTAGGCGTCTAATCGCGATTTGGGCCCTGATTCGGGATCACAACATATTTCATACTAAAAACTTAATTTCCGATAGTAGTTTATATGGAAAACTTTAAATGGCCATAATTTCAAAGCTAGGCGTTTAATCGCGATTTGGGCCCTGATTCGGGATCACTACACATTTCATACTAAAAACTTAATTTCCGATAGTAGTTTATATGGAAAACTTGAAATGGCGATAACTTCTAAGCCAGGCGTCTAATCGCGATTTGGGCCCTGATTCGGGATCACAACATATTTTCTGGGAAAAACTTAATTTTCACTATTAATTTATATGGAAAACTTGAAATGGCGATAACTTCTAAGCTAGGCGTCTAATCGCGATTTGGGCCCTGATTCGGGATCACAACATATTTCATACTAAAAACTTAATTTCCGATAGTAGTTTATATGGAAAACTTGAAATGGCGATAACTTGTAAGCCAGGCGTCTAATCGCGATTTGGGCCCTGATTCGGGATCACAACATATTTTCTGGGAAAAACTTAATTTTCACTATTAATTTATATGGAAAACTTGAAATGGCGATAACTTCTCAACTAGGCGTCTAATTGCGATTTGGGCCCTGATTCGGGATCAGTACATATTTTCTGGGAAAAACTTAATTTTCACTATTAATTTATATGGAAAACTTGAAATGGCGATAACTTCTAAGCTAGGCGTCTAATCGCGATTTGGGCCCTGATTCGGGATCACAACATATTTCATACTAAAAACTTAATTTCCGATAGTAGTTTATATGGAAAACTTGAAATGGCCATAACTTCTCAACTAGGCGTCTAATTGCGATTTGGGCCCTGATTCAGGATCACTACATATTTTCTGGGAAAAACTTAATTTTCAGTATTAATTTATATGGAAAACTTGAAATGGCGATAACTTCTAAGCTAGGCGTCTAATCGCGATTTGGGCCCTGATTCGGGATCACAACATATTTCATACTAAAAACTTAATTTCCGATAGTAGTTTATATGGAATACTTTAAGTGGCCATAACTTCTAAACTAGGCGTCTAATCGCCATTTCGGCCCTGATTCAGGATCACTACATATTTTATGGGAAAAACTTAATTTTCACTATTAATTTATATGGAAAACTTTGAATGGCCATAACTTCTAAGCTAGGCATCTAATCGCGATTTGGGCCTTGATTCGGGATCATATTTGATGGGAAAAAACTAATTTATATGGAAAACTTTGAATGGCCATAACTTCTAAGCTAGGCGTCTAATCGCGATTTGGGCCCTGATTCGGGATCAGTACATATTTTCTGGGAAAAACTTAATTTTCACTATTAATTTATATGGAAATTTTAAATGGTCATACCTTCAAAACTAGTCGTCTAATCGCGGTTTGAGCCCTAATTTGGGATCATATTTGATGGGAAAAACTTAATTTATATGGAAAATTTTGAATGGCCATAACATCTAAACTAGGCGTCTAATCGCGATTTGGGCCCTGATTCAGGATCACTACATATTTTATGGGAAAAACTTAATTTTCACTATTAATTTAAATGGAAAACTTGAAATGGCGATAACTTCTAAGCTAGGCGTCTAATCGCGATTTGGGCCCTGATTCGGGATCACAACATATTTCATACTAAAAACTTAATTTCCGATAGTAGTTTATATGGAAAACTTTAAATGGCCATAACTTCTAAACTAGGCGTCTAATCGCGATTTGGGCCCTGATTCAGGATCACTATATATTTTCTGCGACAAACTAATTTTCACTATAAATTTATATGGAAAACTTGAAATGGCGATAACTTCTAAGCTAGGCGTCTAATCGCGATTTGGGCCCTGATTCGGGATCACAACATATTTCATACTAAAAATTAATTTCCGATAGTATTTATTGGAAAACTTTAAATGGCCATAACTTCAAACTAGGCGTCTAATCGCGATTTGGGCCCTGATTCGGGATCACTACATATTTCATACGAAAAACTTAATTTAATGGCCAAAACTTCTAAACTAGGCTCTAATCGCGATTTCGGCCGTGATTTGGAATCACTACATATTTTGTGGGAAAAACTTAATTTTCACTATATTTATATGAAATTTAAATGGTATACCTTCTAAACTAGTCGTCTAATCGCGGTTTGAGCCCTAATTCGGGATCATAGTTGATGGAAAAAAACTTAATTTTCACTATTAATTTATACGGTAAATTGAAATGGCGATAACTTCTAAGCCAGGCTCTAATCGCGATTTGGGCCCTGATTCGGATCACAACATATTTCATACTAAAAATTAATTTCCAAATTATATGGAAAACTTTAAATGGCCATAACTTCTCAACTAGGCTCTAATTGCGATTTGGGCCCTGATTCAGATCACTACATATTTTCTGGGAAAAACTTAATTTTCATATTAATTTATATGGAAAACTTGAAATGGCATAACTTCTAAGCTAGCTCTAATCGCGATTTGGGCCCTGATTCGGGATCACAACATATTTCATACTAAAAACTTAATTTCCATATATTTTATGAAAACTTTAAATGGCCATAACTTCTCAACTAGGCGTCTAATTGCGATTTGGGCCCTGATTCAGGATCACTACATATTTTCTGGGAAAAACTTATTTTTCACTATTATTTTATATGGAAAACTTGAAATGGCGGTAACTTCTAAGCTAGGCGGCTAATCGCGATTTGGGCCCTGATTCGGGATCACAACATATTTCATACTAAAAACTTAATTTCCGATAGTAGTTTATATGGAAAACTTTAAATGGCCATAACTTCAAAGCTAGGTGTCTAATCGCGATTTGGGCCCTGATTCAGGATCATTACATATTTTATGGAAAAAACTTAATTTTCACTAGTAATTTATATGGAAATTTTAAGTGGTCATACCTTCTAAACTAGTCGTCTAACCGCGGTTTGAGCCCTAATTCGGGATCATATTTGATGGAAAAAAAAACTTAATTTTCACTATTAATTTATATGTTAAACTTGACATGGCCATAACTTCTAAACAAGGCGTCTAATCGCCATTTGGGCCCTGATTCAGGATCACTACATATTTTCTAGGAAAAATTAAATTTTCACTATTAATTTATATGGAAAACTTGAAATGGCCATAACATCTAAACTAGGCGTCTAATCGCAATTTCGGCCCTGATTCAGGATCAGTACATATTTTCTGGGAAAAACTTAATTTTCACTATTAATTTATATGGAAATTTTAAATGGTCATACCTTCTAAACTAGTCGTCTAATCGCGGTTTGAGCCCTAATTCAGGATCATATTTGTTGGGAAAAAACTAATTTATATGGAAAACTTTGAATGGCCATAACTTCTAAGCTAGGCGTCTAATCGCGATTTGGGCCCTGATTCGGGATCAGTACATATTTTCTGGGAAAAACCTAATTTTCACTATTAATTTATATGGAAATTTTAAATGGTCATACCTTCTAAACTAGTCGTCTAATCGCGGTTTGAGCCCTAATTCGGGATCATATGTGATGGGAAAAACTTAATTTATATGGAAAATTTTGAATGGCCATAACATCTAAACTAGGCGTCTAATCGCGATTTGGGCCCTGATTCAGGATCACTACATATTTTATGGGAAAAACTTAATTTTCACTATTAATTTATATGGAAATCTTGAAATGGCGATAACTTCTAAGCTAGGCGTCTAATCGCGATTTAGGAACTGATTCGGGATCACAACATATTTCATACTAAAAACTTAATTTCCGATAGTAGTTTATATGGAAAACTTTAAATGGCCATAACTTCAAAGCTAGGCGTCTAATCGCGATTTGGGCCCTGATTCGGGATCACTACATATTTCATACGAAAAACTAAGTTTAATGGCCATAACTTCTAAACTAGGCGACTAATCGCGATTTCGGCCCTAATTTGGAATCACTACATATTTTGTGGGAAAAACTTAATTTTCACTAGTAATTTATATGGAAATTTTAAATGGTCATACCTTCTAAACTAGTCGTCTAATCGCGGTTTGAGCCCTAATTCGGGATCATAGTTGATGGAAAAAAACTTAATTTTCACTATTAATTTATACGGTAAACTTGAAATGGCGATAACTTCTAAGCCAGGCGTCTAATCGCGATTTGGGCCCTGATTCGGGATCACAACATATTTTCTGAGAAAAACTTAATTTTCACTATTAATTTATATGGAAAACTTGAAATGGCGATAACTTCTAAGCTAGGCGTCTAATCGCGATTTGGGCCCTGATTCGGGATTACAACATATTTCATACTAAAAACTTAATTTCCGATAGTAGTTTATATGGAAAACTTTAAATGGCCATAACTTCAAAGCCAGGCGTCTAATCGCGATTTGGGCCCTGATTCGGGATCACTACATATTTCATACGAAAAACTTAATTTAATGGCCATAACTTCTAAACTAGGCGTCTAATCGCGATTTCGGCCGTGATTTGGAATCACTACATATTTTGTGGGAAAAACTTAATTTTCACTAGTAATTTATATGGAAATTTTAAATGGTCATACCTTCTAAACTAGTCGTCTAATCGCGGTTTGAGCCCTAATTCGGGATCATAGTTGATGGAAAAAAACTTAATTTTCACTATTAATTTATATGGTAAACTTGAAATGGCGATAACTTCTAAGCCAGGCGTCTAATCGCGATTTGGGCCCTGATTCGGGATAACAACATATTTTCTGGGAAAAACTTAATTTTCACTATTAATTTATATGGAAAACTTGAAATGGCGATAACTTCTAAGCTAGGCGTCTAATCGCGATTTGGGCCCTGATTCGGGATCACAACATATTTAATACTAAAAACTTAATTTCCGATAGTAGTTTATATGGAAAACTTTAAATGGTCATAACTTCTAAACTAGGCGTCTAATCACGATTTCGGCCCTGATTTGGAATCACTACATATTTTGTGGGAAAAACTTAATTTTCACTAGTAATTTATATGGAAATTTTAAATGGTCATACCTTCTAAACTAGTCGTCTAATCGCGGTTTGAGCCCTAATTCGGGATCATAGTTGATGGAAAAAAACGTAATTTTCACTATTAATTTATACGGTAAACTTGAAATGGCGATAACTTCTAAGCCAGGCGTCTAATCGCGATTTGGGCCCTGATTCGGGATCACAACATATTTTCTGGGAAAAACTCAATTTTCACTATTAATTTATATGGAAAACTTGAAATGGCGATAACTTCTCAACTAGGCGTCTAATTGCGATTTGGGCCCTGATTCAGGATCACTACATATTTTCTGGGAAAAACTTAATTTTCACTATTAATTTATATGGAAAACTTGAAATGGCGATAACTTCTAAGCTAGGCGTCTAATCGCGATTTGGGCCCTGATTCGGGATCACAACATATTTTCTGGGAAAAACTCAATTTTCACTATTAATTTATATGGAAAACTTGAAATGGCGATAACTTCTAAACTAGGCGTCTAATCGCGATTTGGGCCCTGATTCAGGATCACTATATATTTTCTGGGAAAAACTTAATTTTCACTATAAATTTATATGGAAAACTTGAAATGGCGATAACTTCTAAGCTAGGCGTCTAATCGTGATTTGGGCCCTGATTCGGGATCACAAAATATTTCATACTAAAAACTTAATTTCCGATAGTAGTTTATATGGAAAACTTGAAATGGCGATAACTTCTAAGCTAGGCGTCTAATCGCGATTTGGGCCCTGATTCGGGATCACAACATATTTCATACTAAAAACTTAATTTCCGATAGTAGTTTATATGGAAACCTTTAAATGGCCATAACTTCAAATTTCATACGAAAAACTTAGTTTAATGGCCATAACTTCTAAACTAGGCGTCTAATCGCGATTTCGGCCCTGATTTGGAATCACTACATATTTTGTGGGAAAAACTTAATTTTCACTAGTAATTTATATGGAAATTTTAAATGGTCATACCTTCTAAACTAGTCGTCTAATCGCGGTTTGAGCCCTAATTCGGGATCATAGTTGATGGAAAAAACCTTAATTTTCACTATTAATTTATACGGTAAACTTGAAATGGCGATAACTTCTAAGCCAGGCGTCTAATCGCGATTTGGGCCCTGATTCGGGATCACAACATATTTTCTGAGAAAAACTTAATTTTCACTATTAATTCATATGGAAAACTTGAAATGGCGATAACTTCTAAGCTAGGCGTCTAATCGCGATTTGGGAACTGATTCGGGATCACAACATATTTCATACTAAAAACTTAATTTCCGATAGTAGTTTATATGGAAAACTTTAAATGGCCATAACTTCAAAGCCAGGCGTCTAATCGCGATTTGGGCCCTGATTCGGGATCACAACATATTTCATACTAAAAACTTAATTTCCGATAGTAGTTTATATGGAAAACTTTAAATGGCAATAACTTCAAAGCTAGGCGTTTAATCGCGATTTGGGCCCTGATTCGGGATCACTATATATTTTCTGGGAAAAACTTAATTTTCACTATAAATTTATATGGAAAACTTGAAATGGCGATAACTTCTAAGCTAGGCGTCTAATCGTGATTTGGGCCCTGATTCGGGATCACAACATATTTCATACTAAAAACTTAATTTCCGATAGTAGTTTATATGGAAAACTTGAAATGGCGATAACTTCTAAGCTAGGCGTCTAATCGCGATTTGGGCCCTGATTCGGGATCACAACATATTTCATACTAAAAACTTAATTTCCGATAGTAGTTTATATGGAAAACTTTAAATGGCCATAATTTCAAAGCTAGGCGTTTAATCGCGATTTGGGCCCTGATTCGGGATCACTACACATTTCATACTAAAAACTTAATTTCCGATAGTAGTTTATATGGAAAACTTGAAATGGCGATAACTTCTAAGCCAGGCGTCTAATCGCGATTTGGGCCCTGATTCGGGATCACAACATATTTTCTGGGAAAAACTTAATTTTCACTATTAATTTATATGGAAAACTTGAAATGGCGATAACTTCTAAGCTAGGCGTCTAATCGCGATTTGGGCCCTGATTCGGGATCACAACATATTTCATACTAAAAACTTAATTTCCGATAGTAGTTTATATGGAAAACTTGAAATGGCGATAACTTGTAAGCCAGGCGTCTAATCGCGATTTGGGCCCTGATTCGGGATCACAACATATTTTCTGGGAAAAACTTAATTTTCACTATTAATTTATATGGAAAACTTGAAATGGCGATAACTTCTCAACTAGGCGTCTAATTGCGATTTGGGCCCTGATTCAGGATCACTACATATTTTCTGGGAAAAACTTAATTTTCACTATTAATTTATATGGAAAACTTGAAATGGCGATAACTTCTAAGCTAGGCGTCTAATCGGGATTTGGGCCCTGATTCGGGATCACAACATATTTCATACTAAAAACTTAATTTCCGATAGTAGTTTATATGGAAAACTTTAAATGGCCATAACTTCTAAACTAGGCGTCTAATCACGATTTCGGCCCTGATTTGGAATCACTACATATTTTGTGGGAAAAACTTAATTTTCACTAGTAATTTATATGGAAATTTTAAATGGTCATACCTTCTAAACTAGTCGTCTAATCGCGGTTTGAGCCCTAATTCGGGATCATAGTTAATGGAAAAAAACGTAATTTTCACTATTAATTTATACGGTAAACTTGAAATGGCGATAACTTCTAAGCCAGGCGTCTAATCGCGATTTGGGCCCTGATTCGGGATCACAACATATTTTCTGGGAAAAACTCAATTTTCACTATTAATTTATATGGAAAACTTGAAATAGCGATAACTTCTCAACTAGGCGTCTAATTGCGATTTGGGCCCTGATTCAGGATCACTATATATTTTCTGGGAAAAACTTAATTTTCACTATAAATTTATATGGAAAACTTGAAATGGCGATAACTTCTAAGCTAGGCGTCTAATCGTGATTTGGGCCCTGATTCGGGATCACAACATATTTCATACTAAAAACTTAATTTCCGATAGTAGTTTATATGGAAAACTTGAAATGGCGATAACTTCTAAGCTAGGCGTCTAATCGCGATTTGGGCCCTGATTCGGGATCACAACATATTTCATACTAAAAACTTAATTTCCGATAGTAGTTTATATGGAAAACTTTAAATGGCCATAACTTCAAATTTCATACGAAAAACTTAGTTTAATGGCCATAACTTCTAAACTAGGCGTCTAATCGCGATTTCGGCCCTGATTTGGAATCACTACATATTTTGTGGGAAAAACTTAATTTTCACTAGTAATTTATATGGAAATTTTAAATGGTCATACCTTCTAAACTAGTCGTCTAATCGCGGTTTGAGCCCTAATTCGGGATCATAGTTGATGGAAAAAAACTTAATTTTCACTATTAATTTATACGGTAAACTTGAAATGGCGATAACTTCTAAGCCAGGCGTCTAATCGCGATTTGGGCCCTGATTCGGGATCACAACATATTTTCTGAGAAAAACTTAATTTTCACTATTAATTCATATGGAAAACTTGAAATGGCGATAACTTCTAAGCTAGGCGTCTAATCGCGATTTGGGAACTGATTCGGGATCACAACATATTTCATACTAAAAACTTAATTTCCGATAGTAGTTTATATGGAAAACTTTAAATGGCCATAACTTCAAAGCCAGGCGTCTAATCGCGATTTGGGCCCTGATTCGGGATCACAACATATTTCATACTAAAAACTTAATTTCCGATAGTAGTTTATATGGAAAACTTTAAATGGCCATAACTTCAAAGCTAGGCGTTTAATCGCGATTTGGGCCCTGATTCGGGATCACTATATATTTTCTGGGAAAAACTTAATTTTCACTATAAATTTATATGGAAAACTTGAAATGGCGATAACTTCTAAGTTAGGCGTCTAATCGTGATTTGGGCCCTGATTCGGGATCACAACATATTTCATACTAAAAACTTAATTTCCGATAGTAGTTTATATGGAAAACTTGAAATGGCGATAACTTCTAAGCTAGGCGTCTAATCGCGATTTGGGCCCTGATTCGGGATCACAACATATTTCATACTAAAAACTTAATTTCCGATAGTAGTTTATATGGAAAACTTTAAATGGCCATAATTTCAAAGCTAGGCGTTTAATCGCGATTTGGGCCCTGATTCGGGATCACTACACATTTCATACTAAAAACTTAATTTCCGATAGTAGTTTATATGGAAAACTTGAAATGGCGATAACTTCTAAGCCAGGCGTCTAATCGCGATTTGGGCCCTGATTCGGGATCACAACATATTTTCTGGGAAAAACTTAATTTTCACTATTAATTTATATGGAAAACTTGAAATGGCGATAACTTCTAAGCTAGGCGTCTAATCGCGATTTGGGCCCTGATTCGGGATCACAACATATTTCATACTAAAAACTTAATTTCCGATAGTAGTTTATATGGAAAACTTGAAATGGCGATAACTTGTAAGCCAGGCGTCTAATCGCGATTTGGGCCCTGATTCGGGATCACAACATATTTTCTGGGAAAAACTTAATTTTCACTATTAATTTATATGGAAAACTTGAAATGGCGATAACTTCTCAACTAGGCGTCTAATTGCGATTTGGGCCCTGATTCAGGATCACTACATATTTTCTGGGAAAAACTTAATTTTCACTATTAATTTATATGGAAAACTTGAAATGGCGATAACTTCTAAGCTAGGCGTCTAATCGGGATTTGGGCCCTGATTCGGGATCACAACATATTTCATACTAAAAACTTAATTTCCGATAGTAGTTTATATGGAAAACTTTAAATGGCCATAACTTCTCAACTTGGCGTCTAATTGCGATTTGGGCCCTGATTCAGGATCACTACATATTTTCTGGGAAAAACATAATTTTCACTATTAATTTATATGGAAAACTTGAAATGGCCATAACATCTAAACTAGGCGTCTAATCGCAATTTCGGCCCTGATTCAGGATCACTACATATTTTATGGGAAAAACTTAATTTTCACTATTAATTTATATGGAAATTTTAAATGGTCATACCTTCTAAGCTAGTCGTCTAATCGCGGTTTGAGCCCTAATTCGGGATCACATTTGATGGGAAAAACTTAATTTATATGGAAAACTTGAAATGGCCATAACTTCAAAACTAGGCGTCTAATCGCAATTTCGGCCCTGATTCAGGATCACTACATAATTTATGGGAAAAACCTAATTTTCACTATTAATTTATATGGAAAACTTGAAATGGCCATAACTTCAAAACTAGGCGTCTAATCGCGATTTGGGTCCTGATTCAGGATCACTACATATTTTCTGGGAAAAACGTAATTTTCACTATTAATTTATATGGAAAACTTGAAATGGCCATAACATCTAAACTAGGCGTCTAATCGCGATTTGGGTCCTGATTCAGGATCACTACATATTTTCTGGGAAAAACGTAATTTTCACTATTAATTTATATGGAAAACTTGAAATGGCCATAACATCTAAACTAGGCGTCTAATCGCAATTTCGGCCCTGATTCAGGATCACTACATATTTTATGGGAAAAACTTAATTTTCACTATTAATTTATATGGAAATTTTAAATGGTCATACCTTCTAAGCTAGTCGTCTAATCGCGGTTTGAGCCCTAATTCGGGATCACATTTGATGGGAAAAACTTAATTTATATGGAAAACTTGAAATGGCCATAACTTCAAAACTAGGCGTCTAATCGCAATTTCGGCCCTGATTCAGGATCACTACATAATTTATGGGGAAAACCTAATTTTCACTATTAATTTATATGGAAAACTTGAAATGGCCATAACTTCAAAACTAGGCGTCTAATCGCGATTTGGGCCCTGATTCAGGATCACTACATATTTTCTGGGAAAAACTTAATTTTCACTATTAATTTATATGGTAAACTTGAAATGGCCATAACTTCTAAACTGAGCATCTAATCGCCATTTGGGCCCTGATTCGGGATCACAACTTATTTCATAATAAAAACTTAATTTCCGATTGTAGTTTATATGGAAAACTTTAAATGGCCATCACATCTAAACTAGGCGTCTAATCGCCATTTGGGCCCTGATTCAGGATCACTACATATTTTATGGGAAAAACTTAATTTTCACTATTAATTTATATGGAAATTTTAAATGGTCATACCTTCTAAGCTAGTCGTCTAATCGCGGTTTGAGCCCTAATTCGGGATCACATTTGATGGGAAAAACTTAATTTATATGGAAAACTTGAAATGGCCATAACTTCAAAACTAGGCGTCTAATCGCAATTTCGGCCCTGATTCAGGATCACTACATAATTTATGGGAAAAACCTAATTTTCACTATTAATTTATATGGAAAACTTGAAATGGCCATAACTTCAAAACTAGGCGTCTAATCGCGATTTGGGTCCTGATTCAGGATCACTACATATTTTCTGGGAAAAACGTAATTTTCACTATTAATTTATATGGAAAACTTGAAATGGCCATAACATCTAAACTAGGCGTCTAATCGCAATTTCGGCCCTGATTCAGGATCACTACATATTTTATGGGAAAAACTTAATTTTCACTATTAATTTATATGGAAATTTTAAATGGTCATACCTTCTAAGCTAGTCGTCTAATCGCGGTTTGAGCCCTAATTCGGGATCACATTTGATGGGAAAAACTTAATTTATATGGAAAACTTGAAATGGCCATAACTTCAAAACTAGGCGTCTAATCGCAATTTCGGCCCTGATTCAGGATCACTACATAATTTATGGGGAAAACCTAATTTTCACTATTAATTTATATGGAAAACTTGAAATGGCCATAACTTCAAAACTAGGCGTCTAATCGCGATTTGGGCCCTGATTCAGGATCACTACATATTTTCTGGGAAAAACTTAATTTTCACTATTAATTTATATGGTAAACTTGAAATGGCCATAACTTCTAAACTGAGCATCTAATCGCCATTTGGGCCCTGATTCGGGATCACAACTTATTTCATAATAAAAACTTAATTTCCGATTGTAGTTTATATGGAAAACTTTAAATGGCCATCACATCTAAACTAGGCGTCTAATCGCCATTTGGGCCCTGATTCAGGATCATTATATATTTTCTGGGAAAAACTTAATTTTCACTATAAATTTATATGGAAAACTTGAAATGGCGATAACTTCTAAGCTAGGTGTCTAATCGCAATTTCGGCCCTGATTCAGGATCACTACATATTTTATGGGAAAAACTTAATTTTCACTATTAATTTATATGGAAATTTTAAATGGTCATACCTTATAAGCTAGTCGTCTAATCGCGGTTTCAGCCCTAATTCGGGATCACATTTGATGGGAAAAACTTTATTTATATGGAAAACTTTGAATGGCCATAACTTCTAAGCTAGGCGTCTAATCGCGATTTGGGCCCTGATTCAGGATCACTACATATTTTATTGGAAAAACTTAATTTTCACTATTAATTTATATGGAAAACTTGAAATGGCCATAACTTCAAAACTGGGCGTCTAATCGCGAGTTGGGCCCTGATTCAGGATCACTACATATTTTCTGGGAAAAACTTAATTTTCACTATTAATTTATATGGTATAACTTCTAAACTAGGCGTCTAATCGCAATTTCGGCCCTGATTCAGGATCACTACATATTTTATGGGAAAAACTTAATTTTCACTATTAATTTATATGGAAATTTTAAATGGTCATACCTTCTAAACTAGTCGTCTAATCGCGGTTTGAGCCCTAATTCGGGATCATATTTGATGGGAAAAACTTAATTTATATGGAAAACTTTGAATGGCCATAACTTCTAAGCTAGGCGTCTAATCGCGATTTGGGCCCTGATTCAGGATCACTACATATTTTATGGGAAAAACTTAATTTTCACTATTAATTTATATGGAAAACTTGAAATGGCCATAACTTCAAAACTAGGCGTCTAATCGCAATTTCGGCCCTGATTCAGGATCACTACATATTTTATGGGAAAAACTTAATTTTCACTATTAATTTATATGGAAAACTTGAAATGGCCATAACTTCAAAACTAGGCGTCTAATCGCGATTTGGGCCCTGATTCAGGATCACTACATATTTTCTGGGAAAAACTTAACTTTCACTATTAATTTATATGGAAAACTTGAAATGGCCATAACTTCTAAACTAGGCGTCTAATCGCAATTTCGGCCCTGATTCAGGATCACTACATATTTTATGGGAAAAACTTAATTTTCACTATTAATTTATATGGAAAACTTGAAATGGCCATAACTTCAAAACTAGGCGTCTAATCGCAATTTCGGCCCTGATTCAGGATCACTACATATTTTATGGGAAAAACTTAATTTTCACTATTAATTTATATGGTAAACTTGAAATGGCCATAACTTCTAAACTGAGCATCTAATCGCCATTTGGGCCCTGATTCGGGATCACAACTTATTTCATAATAAAAACTTAATTTCCGATTGTAGTTTATATGGAAAACTTTAAATGGCCATCACATCTGAACTAGGCGTCGAATCGCGATTTGGCCCTGATTCGGGATCACTACATATTTCATACGAAAAACTTAATTTAATGGCCATAACTTCTAAACTAGGCGTCTAATTGCGATTTGGGCCCTGATTCAGGATCAGTACATATTTTCTGGGAAAAACTTAACTTTCACTATTAATTTATATGGAAAACTTGAAATGGCGATAACTTCTAAGCTAGGCGTCTAATCGCGATTTGGGCCCTGATTCGGTATCACTACATATTTCATACGAAAAACTTAATTTAATGGCCATAACTTCTAAACTAGGCGTCTAATTGCGATTTGGGCCCTGATTCAGGATCAGTACATATTTTATGGGAAAAACTTAACTTTCACTATTAATTTATATGGAAAACTTGAAATGGCCATAACTTCCAAACTGAGCATCTAATCGCCATTTGGGCCCTGATTCGGGATCACAACTTATTTCATAATAAAGACTTAATTTCCGATTGTAGTTTATATGGAAAACTTTAAATGGCCATCACATCTAAACTAGGCGTCTAATCGCGATTTGGGCTCTGATTCGGGATCAATATGATGGGAAAAACTTAATTTATTTGGAAAACTTTAAATGGCCATAACTTCAAAGCTAGGCGTCTAATTGCGATTTGGGCCCTGATTCAGGATCACTACATATTTTCTGGGAAAAACTTAACTTTCACTATTAATTTATATGGAAAACTTGAAATGGCCATAACTTCTAAACTAGGCGTCTAATCGCGATTTGGGACCTGATTCGGGATCACTACATAATTAATGGGAAAAACTTAATTTTCACTATTAATTTATATGGAAAACTTGAAATGGCCATAACTTCGGGATTCGGGATCACTTCTAAGCCAGGCGTCTAATCGCGATTTGGGACCTGATTCGGGATCACAACTTACTTCATAATAAAAACTTAATTTCCGATTGTAGTTTATATGGAAAACTTTAAATGGCCATCACATCTAAACTAGGCGTCTAATCGCGATTTGGGCTCTGATTCGGGATCAATATGATGGGAAAATTTTAATTTATTTGGAAAACTTTAAATGGCCATAACTTCAAAGCTAGGCGTCTAATCGCGATTTGGGCCCTGATTCAGGATCACTACATAATTAATGGGAAAAACTTCATTTTCACTATTAATTTAAATGGAAAACTTGAAATGGCCATAACTTCGGGATTCGGGATCACTTCTAAGCCAGGCGTCTAATCGCGATTTGGGACCTGATTCGGGATCACAACTTACTTCATAATAAAAACTTAATTTCCGATTGTAGTTTATATGGAAAACTTTAAATGGCCATCACATCTAAACTAGGCGTCTAATCGCGATTTGGGCTCTGATTCGGGATCAATATGATGGGAAAATGTTAATTTATTTGGAAAACTTTAAATGGCCATAACTTCAAAGCTAGGCGTCTAATCGCGATTTGGGCCCTGATTCAGGATCACTACATATTTTCTGGGAAAAACTTAACTTTCACTATTAATTTATATGGAAAACTTGAAATGGCCATAACTTCTAAACTAGGCGTCTAATCGCGATTTGGGACCTGATTCGGGATCACTACATAATTAATGGGAAAAACTTAATTTTCACTATTAATTTATATGGAAAACTTGAAATGGCCATAACTTCGGGATTCGGGATCACTTCTAAGCCAGGCGTCTAATCGCGATTTGGGACCTGATTCGGGATCACAACTTACTTCATAAAAAAAACTTAATTTCCGATTGTAGTTTATATGGAAAACTTTAAATGGCCATCACATCTAAACTAGGCGTCTAATCGCGATTTGGGCTCTGATTCGGGATCAATATGATGGGAAAAACTTAATTTATATGGAAAACTTTAAATGGCCATAACTTCAAAGCTAGGCGTCTAATCGCGATTTGGGCCCTGATTCAGGATCACTACATAATTAATGGGAAAAACTTAATTTTCACTATTAATTTATATGGAAAACTTGAAATGGCCATAACTTCGGGATTCGGGATCACTTCTAAGCCAGGCGTCTAATCGCCATTTGGGCCCTAATTCGGGATCACAACTTATTTCATAATAAAAACTTAATTTCCGATTGTAGTTTATATGGAAAACTTTAAATGGCCATCACATCAAAACTAGGCGTCTAATCGCGATTTGGGCCCTGATTTGGAATCACTACATATTTTGTGGGAAAAACTTAATTTTCACTATTAATTTATATGGAAATTTTAAATGGTCATACCTTCTAAACTAGTCGTCTAATCGCGGTTTGAGCCCTCATTCGGGATCATATTTGATGGGAAGAAGTTAATTTTCACTATTAATTTATATGGAAAACTTGAAATGGCCATAACTTCTAAACTAGGCATCTAATCGCCATTTGGGCCCTGATTCGGGATCACAACATATTTCATTCTAAAAACTTAATTTCCGATAGTAGTTTATATGGAAATCTTGAAATGGCCATAACTTCTAAACTAGGCGTCTAATCACGATTTGGGCCTACATTGATCATAGTAAAAACTTATTTTTAGATAGTAGTTTATATGGAATACTTTAAATGGCCATAACATCTAAACTAGTCGTCTAATCGCGAATTGGGCCCTGATGCGAGATCACTACATATTTCATTGTAAAAACTTAATTTTAGATAGTAGTTTATATGGAATACTTTAAATGGCCATGACATCTAAACTAGGCGTCTAATCACGATTTGGGCCCTAATTTGGAATCACTACATATTTTATGGGAAAAACTTAATTTTCTCTAATAATTTATATGGAAATTTTAAATGGTCATAACTTCGAAACTAGTCGTCTAATCGCGATTCGGGCCCTGATTCGGGATCACCACATATTTCGTTGTAAAAACTTAATTTCTGATAGTAGTTTATATGGAATACTTTAAACGGCCATAACATCTAAACTAGACGACGATTTGGGCCCTGATGCGAGATCACTACATATTTCATAGTAAAAACTTAATTTTAGATGGTAGTTTATCTGGAACACTTTAAATGGCCATAACATCTTAACTAGACGTCTAATCGCGATTTGGCCCCTTATTCGGGATCACCACATATTTCGTTGTAAAAACTTAATTTCCGATAGTAGTTTATATGGAATACTTTAAACGGCCATAACATCTAAACTAGGCGGCTAATCGCGATTTGGGCCCTGATTCGGGATCACTACATATTTCATACGAAAAAGTTAATTGAATGGCCATAACTTCTAAACTAGCCGTCTAATCGCGGTTTGAGCCCTAATTCGGGATCAATTCATATTTCATAGTAAAAACTTAATTTCCGATTGTAGTTTATATGGAATACTTTAAATGGCCATAACATCTAAACTAGTCGTCTAATCGCGATTTGGGCCCTGATACGAGATCACTACATATTTCATTGTAAAAACTTAATTTTAGATAGTAGTTTATATGGAATACTTTAAATGGCCATAACATCTAAACTAGTCGTCTAATCGCGATTTGGGCCCTGATTCGGGATCACTACATATTTCATAGTGAAAACTTAATTTTAGATAGTAGTTTATATGGAAAACTTTAACTGGCCATAACATCTAAACTAGGCGTCTAATCGCGATTTGGGCAATGATTCAGGATCACTACATATTTGATGGGAAAAACTTAATTTTCACTATTAATTTATATGAAAATGTTTCTTATCATGTAAATGTTTCTAACTGCATTTTTGGGCCTTTGATCACAGAAAGTTCACTACTAAAAGAGCTAATGGTTATCAAGCCCGTATTTTTACCGGGACCTGATGGAGTACCAGGCTGCGTGCTTAGATACTGTTCTGAAGGTCTCTCAAAGCCTTTGTATAAATTATTTTATTTGTCCGTGGAGTTAAGTTCATTTCCTAATATTTGGAAAGAATCATTTATTATTCCTCTCCTTAAAAAGGGAAACAAATCTAATGTTCAAAACTATAGAGGTATTTCTAAGTTGTCCGCTATTCCCAAGATTTTCGAGAAGTTGATAACTTTTCAATTACAACATCTTTGTAGATCTGTAATTTCACCCTGCCAGCACGGGTTTATGAAATATAGATCTACTACCACTAACATAAGTTAGTGGTCCAATAATGGAATTCACGTCTTTTTTTATTAAAGGATTCCAAAATAAAATGCAAACCGATGTCATTTACACTGATTTCAGTAAAGCGTTTGACTCTGTCAATCATTCGCTTTTACTGCATAAGCTTCATCTTCTGGGATTTCCAAATAACTTAATTATCTGGATATCTAATTATTTATCCTTAAGAACCCAAAAAGTTTACTTCAAAGGTCTTGTCTCTAAACCTGTTCAAGTTACTTCCGGAGTACCACAAGGAAGTCACCTTGGTCCGTTATTATTCACCTTATTCATAAATGACCTTCCTTCTGTAATAAACCACTCTCGGGTACTGATGTACGCCGATGACGTAAAACTTTGCCTGTCGTCTACCAATTCTCTAGCTGCCCAAAGTTTGCAATCCGACCTTGACAGTTTCAAAACCTGGTGTCAAGTAAATTTATTAAATCTTAATTACAGTAAGTGCAAATTTATGTCCTTCTATAGACGAATGCCATTTTTCATTAATTATTTCCCTAATGGTTAACCCCTTGAGCGTATTGAGTCCGTTAACGATTTGGGTATTCTTCTTGATCCCAAGCTTAAGTTTAACAAGCATATTTCTTCTGTTGCAAATCGAGCTTTTGGAGTCCTGGGATTCATAAAGCGCTGGTCGAAAGAATTTTACGATCCCTATGTTACTAAAACTCTATATACTTCACTTGTTCGTGCAATTCTTGAATATGGTTCTTGTATATGGTGTCCCCAATACAAGGTTCATCAGGATAGAATTGAATCTGTACAAAAACAATTTCTGCTTTTTGCCCTCCGGGGTCTTAACTGGAATACTAATTATCGCATGCCTTCCTACCATAGTAGACTTTTACTAATAAATCTTCCCTCGCTTTCTAATCGTAGAACCATGCTTGTTGTAATCTTCTTACACAAACTAATTAATGGGGAAATTGATTCTTCCGAATTAATTTTGCCTGGGTCCGCGCGTTAACAAGAATATGCTTGGTATCGTTGGGCCACTTGAATGTACTGCTCGTTAGCACATCTACCTCCAAACAAAAACTTTAAATGGCCATAACTTCTAAACTAAGCGTCTAATCGCGATTTGGGCCCTAATTCGGGATCACTACATATTTTATGGGAAAAACTTAATTTTCACTAGGAATTCGTATGGAGAACTTTAAATGGCCATAACTTCTAAACTAAGCGTCTAATCGCGATTTGGGCCCTAATTCGGGATCACTACATATTTTATGGGAAAAACTTAATTTTCACTAGGAATTCGTATGGAGAACTTTAAATGGCCATAACTTCTAAACTAAGCGTCTAATCGCGATTTGGGCCCTAATTCGGGATCACTACATATTTTATGGGAAAAACTTAATTTTCACTAGGAATTCGTATGGAGAACTTTAAATGGCCATAACTTCTAAACTAAGCGTCTAATCGCGATTTGGGCCCTAATTCGGGATCACTACATATTTTATGGGAAAAACTTAATTTTCACTGGAATTCGTATGGAAAACTTTAAATGGCCATAACTTCTAAACTAAGCGTCTAATCGCGATTTGGGCCCTAATTCGGGATCACTACATATTTTATGGGAAAAACTTAATTTTCACTAGGAATTCGTATGGAGAACTTTAAATGGCCATAACTTCTAAACTAAGCGTCTAATCGCGATTTGGGCCCTAATTCGGGATCACTACATATTTTATGGGAAAAACTTAATTTTCACTAGGAATTCGTATGGAGAACTTTAAATGGCCATAACTTCTAACTAAGCATGCCTAAGCGTCTAATCGCGATTTGGGCCCTAATTCGGGATCACTACATATTTTATGGGAAAAACTTAATTTTCACTAGGAATTCGTATGGAGAACTTTAAATGGCCATAACTTCTAAACTAAGCGTCTAATCGCGATTTGGGCCCTAATTCGGGATCACTACATATTTTATGGGAAAAACTTAATTTTCACTAGGAATTCGTATGGAGAACTTTAAATGGCCATAACTTCTAAACTAAGCGTCTAATCGCGATTTGGGCCCTAATTCGGGATCACTACATATTTTATGGGAAAATTTCACTTAATTTTCACTAGGAATTCGTATGGAGAACTTTAAATGGCCATAACTTCTAAACTAAGCGTCTAATCGCGATTTGGGCCCTAATTCGGGATCACTACATATTTTATGGGAAAAACTTAATTTTCACTAGGAATTCGTATGGAGAACTTTAAATGGCCATAACTTCTAAACTAAGCGTCTAATCGCGATTTGGGCCCTAATTCGGGATCACTACATATTTTATGGGAAAAACTTAATTTTCACTAGGAATTCGTATGGAGAACTTTAAATGGCCATAACTTCTAAACTAAGCGTCTAATCGCGATTTGGGCCCTAATTCGGGATCACTACATATTTTATGGGAAAAACTTAATTTTCACTAGGAATTCGTATGGAGAACTTTAAATGGCCATAACTTCTAAACTAAGCGTCTAATCGCGATTTGGGCCCTAATTCGGGATCACTACATATTTTATGGGAAAAACTTAATTTTCACTAGGAATTCGTATGGAGAACTTTAAATGGCCATAACTTCTAAACTAAGCGTCTAATCGCGATTTGGGCCCTAATTCGGGATCACTACATATTTTATGGGAAAAACTTAATTTTCACTAGGAATTCGTATGGAGAACTTTAAATGGCCATAACTTCTAAACTAAGCGTCTAATCGCGATTTGGGCCCTAATTCGGGATCACTACATATTTTATGGGAAAAACTTAATTTTCACTAGGAATTCGTATGGAGAACTTTAAATGGCCATAACTTCTAAACTAAGCGTCTAATCGCGATTTGGGCCCTAATTCGGGATCACTACATATTTTATGGGAAAAACTTAATTTTCACTAGGAATTCGTATGGAAAACTTTAAATGGCCATAACTTCTAAACTAAGCGTCTAATCGCGATTTGGGCCCTAATTCGGGATCACTACATATTTTATGGGAAAAACTTAATTTTCACTAGGAATTCGTATGGAGAACTTTAAATGCCCATAACTTCTAAACTAAGCGTCTAATCGCGATTTGGGCCCTAATTCGGGATCACTACATATTTTATGGGAAAAACTTAATTTTCACTAGGAATTCGTATGGAGAACTTTAAATGGCCATAACTTCTAAACTAAGCGTCTAATCGCGATTTGGGCCCTAATTCGGGATCACTACATATTTTATGGGAAAAACTTAATTTTCACTAGGAATTCGTATGGAGAACTTTAAATGGCCATAACTTCTAAACTAAGCGTCTAATCGCGATTTGGGCCCTAATTCGGGATCACTACATATTATATGGGAAAAACTTAATTTTCACTAGGAATTCGTATGGAGAACTTTAAATGCCCATAACTTCTAAACTAAGCGTCTAATCGCGATTTGGGCCCTAATTCGGGATCACTACATATTTTATGGGAAAAACTTAATTTTCACTAGGAATTCGTATGGAGAACTTTAAATGGCCATAACTTCTAAACTAAGCGTCTAATCGCGATTTGGGCCCTAATTCGGGATCACTACATATTTTATGGGAAAAACTTAATTTTCACTAGGAATTCGTATGGAGAACTTTAAATGGCCATAACTTCTAAACTAAGCGTCTAATCGCGATTTGGGCCCTAATTCGGGATCACTACATATTTTATGGGAAAAACTTAATTTTCACTAGGAATTCGTATGGAGAACTTTAAATGGCCATAACTTCTAAACTAAGCGTCTAATCGCGATTTGGGCCCTAATTCGGGATCACTACATATTTTATGGGAAAAACTTAATTTTCACTAGGAATTCGTATGGAGAACTTTAAATGGCCATAACTTCTAAACTAAGCGTCTAATCGCGATTTGGGCCCTAATTCGGGATCACTACATATTTTATGGGAAAAACTTAATTTTCACTAGGAATTCGTATGGAGAACTTTAAATGGCCATAACTTCTAAACTAAGCGTCTAATCGCGATTTGGGCCCTAATTCGGGATCACTACATATTTTATGGGAAAAACTTAATTTTCACTAGGAATTCGTATGGAGAACTTTAAATGCCCATAACTTCTAAACTAAGCGTCTAATCGCGATTTGGGCCCTAATTCGGGATCACTACATATTTTATGGGAAAAACTTAATTTTCACTAGGAATTCGTATGGAGAACTTTAAATGGCCATAACTTCTAAACTAAGCGTCTAATCGCGATTTGGGCCCTAATTCGGGATCACTACATATTATATGGAAAAAACTTAATTTTCACTAGGAATTCGTATGGAGAACTTTAAATGGCCATAACTTCTAAACTAAGCGTCTAATCGCGATTTGGGCCCTAATTCGGGATCACTACATATTTTATGGGAAAAACTTAATTTTCACTAGGAATTCGTATGGAGAACTTTAAATGGCCATAACTTCTAAACTAAGCGTCTAATCGCGATTTGGGCCCTAATTCGGGATCACTACATATTTTATGGGAAAAACTTAATTTTCACTAGGAATTCGTATGGAGAACTTTAAATGGCCATAACTTCTAAACTAAGCGTCTAATCGCGATTTGGGCCCTAATTCGGGATCACTACATATTTTATGGGAAAAACTTAATTTTCACTAGGAATTCGTATGGAGAACTTTAAATGGCCATAACTTCTAAACTAAGCGTCTAATCGCGATTTGGGCCCTAATTCGGGATCACTACATATTATATGGGAAAAACTTAATTTTCACTAGGAATTCGTATGGAGAACTTTAAATGGCCATAACTTCTAAACTAAGCGTCTAATCGCGATTTGGGCCCTAATTCGGGATCACTACATATTTTATGGGAAAAACTTAATTTTCACTAGGAATTCGTATGGAGAACTTTAAATGCCCATAACTTCTAAACTAAGCGTCTAATCGCGATTTGGGCCCTAATTCGGGATCACTACATATTTTATGGGAAAAACTTAATTTTCACTAGGAATTCGTATGGAGAACTTTAAATGGCCATAACTTCTAAACTAAGCGTCTAATCGCGATTTGGGCCCTAATTCGGGATCACTACATATTTTATGGGAAAAACTTAATTTTCACTAGGAATTCGTATGGAGAACTTTAAATGGCCATAACTTCTAAACTAAGCGTCTAATCGCGATTTGGGCCCTAATTCGGGATCACTACATATTTTATGGGAAAAACTTAATTTTCACTAGGAATTCGTATGGAGAACTTTAAATGGCCATAACTTCTAAACTAAGCGTCTAATCGCGATTTGGGCCCTAATTCGGGATCACTACATATTTTATGGGAAAAACTTAATTTTCACTAGGAATTCGTATGGAGAACTTTAAATGGCCATAACTTCTAAACTAAGCGTCTAATCGCGATTTGGGCCCTAATTCGGGATCACTACATATTTTATGGGAAAAACTTAATTTTCACTAGGAATTCGTATGGAGAACTTTAAATGGCCATAACTTCTAAACTAAGCGTCTAATCGCGATTTGGGCCCTAATTCGGGATCACTACATATTTTATGGGAAAAACTTAATTTTCACTAGGAATTCGTATGGAGAACTTTAAATGGCCATAACTTCTAAACTAAGCGTCTAATCGCGATTTGGGCCCTAATTCGGGATCACTACATATTTTATGGGAAAAACTTAATTTTCACTAGGAATTCGTATGGAGAACTTTAAATGGCCATAACTTCTAAACTAAGCGTCTAATCGCGATTTGGGCCCTAATTCGGGATCACTACATATTTTATGGGAAAAACTTAATTTTCACTAGGAATTCGTATGGAGAACTTTAAATGGCCATAACTTCTAAACTAAGCGTCTAATCGCGATTTGGGCCCTAATTCGGGATCACTACATATTTTATGGGAAAAACTTAATTTTCACTAGGAATTCGTATGGAGAACTTTAAATGGCCATAACTTCTAAACTAAGCGTCTAATCGCGATTTGGGCCCTAATTCGGGATCACTACATATTTTATGGGAAAAACTTAATTTTCACTAGGAATTCGTATGGAGAACTTTAAATGGCCATAACTTCTAAACTAAGCGTCTAATCGCGATTTGGGCCCTAATTCGGGATCACTACATATTATATGGGAAAAACTTAATTTTCACTAGGAATTCGTATGGAGAACTTTAAATGGCCATAACTTCTAAACTAAGCGTCTAATCGCGATTTGGGCCCTAATTCGGGATCACTACATATTTTATGGGAAAAACTTAATTTTCACTAGGAATTCGTATGGAGAACTTTAAATGCCCATAACTTCTAAACTAAGCGTCTAATCGCGATTTGGGCCCTAATTCGGGATCACTACATATTTTATGGGAAAAACTTAATTTTCACTAGGAATTCGTATGGAGAACTTTAAATGGCCATAACTTCTAAACTAAGCGTCTAATCGCGATTTGGGCCCTAATTCGGGATCACTACATATTTTATGGGAAAAACTTAATTTTCACTAGGAATTCGTATGGAGAACTTTAAATGGCCATAACTTCTAAACTAAGCGTCTAATCGCGATTTGGGCCCTAATTCGGGATCACTACATATTTTATGGGAAAAACTTAATTTTCACTAGGAATTCGTATGGAGAACTTTAAATGGCCATAACTTCTAAACTAAGCGTCTAATCGCGATTTGGGCCCTAATTCGGGATCACTACATATTTTATGGGAAAAACTTAATTTTCACTAGGAATTCGTATGGAGAACTTTAAATGGCCATAACTTCTAAACTAAGCGTCTAATCGCGATTTGGGCCCTAATTCGGGATCACTACATATTTTATGGGAAAAACTTAATTTTCACTAGGAATTCGTATGGAGAACTTTAAATGGCCATAACTTCTAAACTAAGCGTCTAATCGCGATTTGGGCCCTAATTCGGGATCACTACATATTTTATGGGAAAAACTTAATTTTCACTAGGAATTCGTATGGAGAACTTTAAATGGCCATAACTTCTAAACTAAGCGTCTAATCGCGATTTGGGCCCTAATATGGAGAACTTTAAATGGCCATAACTTCTTTATTGGTTCGTATCGCAGAACAATTTAGAAAAGCAAAGCTCATTATTTTATTTGGAGTGTATTACGGTAGCGGAGTGCATTACACCGCCCTACAAAAGTGTCCTGTATCCTTAATTGGCCAGCACCCAGTAATCGCAAACAAGTACGAGGTTTTTTAGGTATCTGCGACTGGTATCGTAGGTTTATTGCAAATTTCGCCGAGCTCACCTGGCCCATAACTGAGGTTTTATCAACCAAGATGAAGATTGTTTGGACACCTGAAGCACAGATCGCTATGGATAAATTGAAGTCTGTATTAACGTCTGCTCCTCTCTTACAAAATGCTAATTTCGAAAGAAAAATTTTCTTACAATTCGACGCCAGTGATTTTGGCATTGGAGCCGTGTTAGTATAGTTGTCAGAGGAAAATGAAAAGCGATTGGCTATCGCTTTTATGTCCAAGAAATTAAGCCGCGCGAAACGTAACTACAGTGTTACAGAGCGTGAATGCTTAGCGGTTATATTAGCGATCGAAAAATTTCGCTATTATCTTGAAATGCAAGAATTCGAAGTGGTAACGGATCACTCCAGTTTACTCTGGCTAATGCGCCAACAAAATGTGTCTGGAAGAATGGCACGTTGGGTCTTTAGGTTGCAACAATTTAAATTTACTGTCTTTCACCGAAAAGGCAAGGACCACATTGTTCGGGATGCCTTATCGAGACTATCCGAACATGAAATCGCCAATTTAGATATAAATCCTATTTTAGATCTGCATTCGGATGCTTGTGCTGACGCTCAATGCCTGCATCTTAAAGATACAATTGGGAAAAATCGCCATAAGTTCCCAGTTATTAAAATTTCTGATAAATATCTGTACGTAAGCACCGAACATTCGAATGGGAATGCTTCGCACGAAAATAATGTGTGGAAACTTTGCGTCCCCGATCGACTCATAGTTGATGTGCTTAATCAAGCTTATGTAGTGTTACTTCGTTCCACTCTGGCATGGTAGAAACCAAAGAAAAAATACGTAGAAATCTATTCTGGCCAGGATTGGCCAAAGATGTTCGAGAATATATAAGAAATGACACTGAAATGACAAGAAGTGACACTTGTAAAGAGACTAAAGCCCCAAACTTCACATAGAAACTTCCCATGAGCGTACAAATACCAACGTTTAGACCGTTTCAACGGCTATATCTTAACCTACTTGGACCGTACCCGAGAAGTAAAAACGGTCACGTGGGCTTACTAATTGTTCTAGACCATTTCAGCAAGTTTCATTGGCTGCAGTCGCTAAAGAAATTTACCTCAGCTGCCATTCTAAAATTTCTTCATGAACAAATTTTTCATTGTTATGGGGTGCCCGAAATAATACTCAGTGATAATGGTACACAGTTCAAAACGCTTGAGTTCAATGCCTTTTTAACACAGCTTGGAATAAAGCATATGTTTACTGCTTTGTATTCCCCGCAGAGCAATGCTGCAGAACGAGTTAATCGTTCTCTGCTCGCGGCGATTCGCGCGTATTTAAGAGATGACCAGACCCATTGGGACCAACATCTTACCGGTATTTCGTGCTCCTAGAGGTCTGCGTTGCACCAATCTTTACGATGCTCGCCATATCGGGTCCTTTTCGGATTGGATATGATAACGCATTGTTCAGACTACAAACTGCTAAAGGAGTTATCATTATTAGATGAGCCCATGACTCCCATATCACGTTCAGATAATTTAGCGTTGCTGAGAAAAGATATTCAAGCCAACATAAAGAAATCCTATGAGAAAAACGTGGTTCAATACAACTTACGGTCCAACTCCGTATCATTCCGCGAAGGGCAAGAAGCGTTTCGTCGTAATTTCGCTTTAAGCAAATTTACCCAGAATTTTAATGCCAAACTTGCTCCGCGATTTGTCAAATGTCGTGTCAAAAAGGCACCCGGAAATTGTTATTATCTACTGGAGGATCCACAGGGTAAGGAAATAGGTACATTTCATGCGAAACATATTAGAGTCTAGTTCCCACTAATATTCCGTCTAACGGTGTGATATTATCGGGTGGTGTAATGGCCGTTTAGCTCGTCATTTGAAATTTTAACATTGACCCTGTAGCATCCAGCTTTGAGTCATTATCGCTGTTAATTGCGACAGACAGACGCCCACGCTGGGAGCGCAGCTACCTTCTGTGTGGCGTCGACTCTTGATCCACCTCTTTAGCAAAAACTCTCGTGGTAGCTTCGTACCCCGTGGCGGTAAAATTAAAATCGCTGAATTGATAATTTACTAAGAATTATTAAAGTCCGCCGATCCAATACGAAAAAGTAAATATACATAACAAAAAATTGAACAAAACAAACAAACAAATAAATAAAAAGAAAGTCATACGAAAAATTTCCCAAAACAACAATCAAATCTACCCCCCCAAAAATAATTGATAGCGCAACCAGGTGCACTGAGTTTTAAAACAACTAATATAATTAAAGCAACCTTTAATTTCTGTTGTCGGCCAAACTAATGGTAATTTTTTCCGAAGCCGAAGCCAAAGAAACCCATTGTTTGGAACTGCATTGTACCACTGTCCACAGCTTATCTGGATTCTTCAGTGACAGACGGTGGACATGAGTCATCCACACAGTCGTTAGCAGCGTGCAATCGGGAGAGACAGCGAGACAGACCAAGCTGATCTCTCGCGAGCTAGATGCGCAGCATGGCTGCTTCGACAGGAGAACAGGTGGAGCAGCAAAAAACCTATACCCTATAAATTAAAATTTAAAAAGAAGACAAAAATTGTAAATATATATATATATATATATATCTACATATACCTATATACCTATATATACCTATTTATCCATTTCGTGGAAAAGGCAAATATAAAAGGGCAGTCATGGGCGTGGCATATTAGAAGGTTATGGAGAGTGCTGAAGTGGTGAGCAGATCTCAAGAAATGTGGTTACAATAGAACAAAAAAAAAAAAAAAAACAAGTAGAGAGAGATCTCAGGTTGAGTGTTATTGACGTGCCCAATTTGTGCTCCCAAACTTTTATTTTTTTCTTTGCGTAAATAATTGCATTTTATTCCGCATTTTTATTTAATATACTACATATACTATAATACAGAATTTATAATTCTATGAGAAATAAATTTATAAAACTTAATAATGTTGTTAAACAGCTTTCGGGTGACTTTGGCTTGAGCATACAGCTGCTTAGAAATTTTAAATTTCAGACTCCCCCTTATCGCCTGTTAGAGTCTCAATTTTTATCTGTACCCTCTTCATTTCCCCCTAAGCCTGTCCAACCTCCCTCTTCTGTATTGGGTACACCACAACCCTTTGATACATCCCCGATGTTATCACTTTCGCCTTCTGCAAGTGTTTGTTCGGTAACCACTCCTCTTGCTTCTCATAAAGAACCGCCCATAACTCCATCTATTGAACCGGCTCTTCCTATTATCACCGGTAATGCACGCGCAGTTCCTGGTCGCAGAGGTAGACCAGCGCGCATTCTAGCCCCGGCCTCTAACAGCAATCAGGCTGTTCCTTCTTTACCATCAGTTCCAACTTTAACTGTTGTTCCGCCTCGTAAACAGGTCTTTTTGTCGAGACTTTCCTCGGACACCACTTGCGACTCTTTGGCAGCTTATATTGCGAGCAAATCCGCTGCTAAAGTTTCAATAAGCAAATTCAATTTCTCCATTCCTCGAGAAATTTCATCATTTAAAATTAATGTACCTCAAGATTCTTTTACAGTCATTTGCGACCCCAAATTTTGGCCACCGCACATGATTGTCCATGAGTTTAAACCCAAAAAAAAGAAATCTGCCTTCGCCTGTTTCCTTTCCAGTGTCCACACTGCAAGCATCTCCTTGTTCCAGATCAATTCCATTTCTAATAACTGAATAGAACACTTGATCTTGTCTTTATAAATGATCATCGTATTGTTGACGTCTCCTCTATCTGTCCCTGAGGATATATACCATTCTACTCTTGAAATAGCTCTATCCGTTTATAAATCAAAGAATTTACATTCCATAACGCCTATTAAGCCCCGCCGCTGCTTTCGTAAAGGTAACTTTACCATGCTTAATAATCTTCTTTATGCAACCGATTGGTCTTTTCTATTTGACGCGGTTGATATAGATATTGCCATTACATTTTTTTATAAAACCATTAACTCACTCTTAGATGTGTATATCCTCAATTCTACCCATGTGCATAATTCTACAAAACCTCCGTGGTTCACTCCCAGACTGGCAAACTTAAAAAACATTAAGTCCAAATGTTTTAAAAAGTTTAAAAGGTCTGGTTCTAATGTTGACTTGGAGAAATATTTCATAGCCAAGTCAATCTTTATTATTTATAATTCTCAGTGTTATGAGAATTATCTGGTCTGTTGCAAAATGCAATTTGCTCGTGATCCGAAGCATTTTTACAGATTTGTTAATTCGAAGCGCTAATCTTCTTGTTTGCCTTCCTAATTTTTTCTAGGGATGGAAAAAGCAAGCAATGATTCTGCTAAATCTGATCTCTTTGCTAGTTTTTTTCAGTCCACTTATTCCTCTATTTCTTCTATTAATATGCCTTATCCTTATAACCATGTTTCTTCCAACTCTGTCTTTATGCCTATCATTTCAGAAACCTCCCTTCTTTCTGCTCTTAATTCTGTAAAAAGTTCTTACTCTCCTGGGCCTGACAACATTCCTAGTTGTCTACTCAAAGAGTGTAGTGCTTCTCTTCTTCGCCCTTTGCTAAAGCACTTTAATCTATCCCTTGAATTCGCTGTTTTCCCATCCCTTTGGAAAGAATCTTTCATCATTCCTCTCCACAAAAAAGGTGGTAGGTCTGATGTATTAAACTATAGGGGCATTGCCAAACTGTCTGCTATACCTAAATTATTTAAAAAAATAATTACCTCAACTTTGCAACATCTCTGCAAATAAATTTTGTCGCCTGCTCAACATGGTTTTGTAAAGAGTCGGTCAACTACGACCAACTTGCTTGAATTTACCTCGTTGGTAAATGATGGTCTCCTGACAAAAAAGCAAACTGATGTCATTTATACCGACTTCAGTAAAGCATTTGACTCTGTACACCAGGAATTATTACTGCTCAAACTTGACCTTATAGGTTTCCCTCCTTCTCTCCTGGCTTGGATTTCGTCTTACTTAAAGGGAAGAACCCAAAGAGTATTACTCAGATCCACAACCTCCACACAAGTTCATGCTACCTCAGGTGTACCCCAAGGTAGTCATCTTGGACCATTACTCTTTACTCTTTTTATAAATGACCTCCCTTCTATAATTTCACATGCTCGCATACTTATGTACGCTGATGATGTGAAACTAATTTATTCTTACATAGATTCCCAACATCACACTCGTCTCCGAAACGATATGAACTCTATGCAACATTGGTGTTTGGCCAACCAGTTGCACCTTAATTGTTCAAAGTGTATGTTTATGTCCTTTACTCGTCCTAAGCCACATTAAGTTAGTTATACTATTGCAAATTTTCCATTAAATCGTATACTTGGTCTACTTTTTGATTCAAAGCGTAGCTTTAACATTCACATTCATACAATTGTAAACGAGGCTACGGGTGTACTTGAGTTTATTAAACGTTGGTCGAAGGAGTTTAATGACCCCTTCACAACGACACTTCTTTATATATCTCTTTTACTCCCAATCTCAATCTTCCAATACTGCTATCTGGTGCCGGCAGTATAAAATCCACCAGGATCGAATTGAGTCCGTCCAGAAGCAATTTCTGCTCTTTGCCTTACGTGGGTTAAACTGGGATCCCAATCTTCGTCTACCTTCATATTCCAGCAGGCTTTTACTTCTCAATCACCCGTGTCTAACCAACCCTAGGATAAACCTTGGTGTTGTCTTCCTACACAAGTTGATCAATGGCGACATTGATTCCGCCTTTCTCTTAGGTCGCCTGAATTTCTCCGTTCCGTTTAAACCTACTAGAAATTATCTCCCCCTATTCCTTCCTACATGTACAACAGACTACGCTTTGCATAATTCTTTTCATTCATTGACCACCGTCAGCTGTGAGCAGGGGCACAGCTTGCCGGACGAGCTAAATCTCTCCCCCATCGGGTCAATGATTTCCACCTCTGTCTCTTTCCTCTTATCTAACTATCTAATTCTAATTATTAGTATTACTAACTACTAAAACTGTATCCTTCTCTTTTTTTTATTATTTTGTTTAATTATAAGATTAGATTTATATTTTAGAATTTACGCTTACTACTAACAACCTTCTCTTTAGCTTTAGGTTCTCTGAACGTCACTGACAACAATTAGCTGTGATTAGGGGCATAGCTAGCCGGACAGGCAAATAAAATACCCCCATCGTGTCGGTGATGTTATGAGAATTGTTTATGATTCTTTTAGGCTTTTAGCTTTTATATTTATTCTTCTTCTTCTTTCATTTCATTTCATTCTTCTTAGGTTGACACTCGATTTGTCAACCTATTAAATAAATAAATAAATAACTAAATAAACTGCATAATACTCGTTTACAGTACACGGAGTTATTATTGTTATTTTGGAAAAATATAGAATTTTCATATTTCGTATGTGAAAAAATATAAGTAAATTTTTGTACCCTTATTTAAAGGAGCTGACCACGAATCTACCTTCCAAATTTGAAAATTTTATAAGAATTATGATGTCTTTATAACGTAGTCCTCAAAATTCACAGCCGTCTACAATGACTGCGGCCAGCCTTTGTGCTCTTTGTGAAGTAATAACGGATAACACCGAATTTTGTTATTGCACTCCTTATAAGCATGTGTTCCACAAACCGTGCTTAGAAAGTTGGTTAGAACACCATGCTAAGTGCCCAAGCTGTTAATAAGCGTTAATAAAATTTGTTGTCGGAAATCGTTCGCCGAGATCGAAGAATACTGCTCCGGCTACAGCACCGGCAGCTGTAAGAGTCATTACCCGGAGGTTACCTAATACCCTTAATAAAGATAAGAGCGCTGAAAATGCTGCAAACCTTCTAGATGCTAGCGATGGACCCGTATCAGCTTTAGATGCTGGCCATAGCACAAACCCAGCTGAGGCGGGCCCACAAGTAAATATTAATAAAAAAGAGGAAGACCCACTCGCACTATAAACGCTCTCCAAAATGCGAGTGTAGACTACAGAGTAATACCAGAAAAGATCGAACAAACAGTCCGTCGCCTTATGACATCGCTACAGGTACAATCTCAAATCGGACAAAGAGAGTCACCACGCTTTCTTGCCCCCAATTCAGTCCCTGTTTCGCCAGGTAGCTCGTCATCGTCCCGTCAAGGAAAAATTGCGGACACAATGCAAAAGTGGAATCTTCACTTTGATGGGTCCTCTGAAAGTTTACGAGTGGAAGAATTTGTTTACAGAGTGAAAGCCTTAATGAATGAGACGTTAGATAGCGATTTTATAGGTCTCTGCAAAAATTTACATATTCTTTTGTAGGCAAAGCTCGCGACTGGTACTGGCAATATCACAAACAGGTAGACCGCATTGTTTGGTCCGAATTTTGTGCCGCACTTCGTCAACAGTATAAGGACTATCGGTCTGATTTACGAAAACAAAAGCCGGGAAAATCGTTTGTCTCTTTCCTTGACGCAGTCGCTTCGCTAATTGATAAATTTGCGATAAAAAATTCCCATGCTACCGAAATAAGTGCAAGCGAGATAGTCGCTGCCGCTCATACCCAGACAGTACAACAGCCTCCCATAAAATTAATCAAAAGCGAATTAAGATTCGTGCCATATCATGAACGACTAGCTAATTATTTACAATTTAGAAATATAATATTTAGTGATGTAAGTCTGGAAGTTGAGATGCGATATAAGTCTACTGCGAAATTAATGAAACTATACGTAATCCCTTCAATAAAACAAAATCTTATCTTGGGACATGATTTCTGGAGAGAATTTAAACTTGCTCCAAACATCATAAACTCGGTGGAGATGGAGTTCAACGACAAGGTGGGACAGGAGGTTAATTTAAATGGGTACCCATTATCAAACCAGCAGCTGCAACAGTTGAGTGTAGTCAAGCAGTTATTTCCCAACGCAGCTGACGGTTTAGGTCACACATCCTTGATTCAGCACCATATTAATATAGGAGACTTCAGGCCGATAAAACAAAGATTCTATCCTGTGAGTCCAGCCGTTGAAAAATTGCTTTACGCCGAAATTGATAGAATGTTGCAACTTGGGCTAATTGAGCCGCCAGTGAGTGCCTGGAGTTCGCCAATGCGACTCGTAATAAAGTTAAATAAAATTCGCCTGTGCTTGGATGCCCGGAGGTTGAATGAGCATACTATAAAGGATGCTTATCCCTTGCCCAGCATTGATGGCATTTTTTCGAGACTGCCAAAGGCAAATATCATTTCCAAGCTGGACTTGAAAGATGACTATTGGCAAATTGAACTGTCCGAGGAATCAAAACGTCTCACGGCGTTCATAGTCCCTGGGAGACCGTTATATCAGTTCACGGTCATGCCCTTTGGCTTATTTAACGCTCCCTCCACTATGTGTCGGCTGACGGATGACATTATTCCACCTGACTTACGTTATTGTGTTTTTGGTTACCTGGACGAACTTTGCATTGTGTCTTTGGACCCTTGGAAAAAGTGGACCCTACAAAAGTGTCCTGTATCCTTAATTGGCCAGCACCCAGTAATCGCAAACAAGTACGAGGTTTTTTAGGTATCTGCGGCTGGTATCGTAGGTTTATTGCAAACTTCGCCGAGCTCACCTGGCCCATAATTGAGGTTTTATCAACCAAGATGAAGATTGTTTGGACCCCTGAAGCACAGATCGCTATGGATAAATTGAAGTCTGTATTAACGTCTGCTCCTCTCTTACAAAATGCTAATTTCGAAAGAAAATTTTTCTTACATTGCGACGCCAGTGATTTTGGCATTGGAGCCGTGTTAGTATAGTTGTCAGAGGAAAATGAAGAGAAGCCAATCGCTTTTATGTCCAAGAAATTAAGCCGCGCGCAACGTAACTACAGTGTTACAGAGCGTGAATGCTTAGCGGTTATATTAGCGATCGAAAAATTTCGCTATTATCTTGAAATGCAAGAATTCGAAATGGTAACGGATCACTCCAGTTTACTCTGGCTAATGCGCCAACAAAATGTGCCTGAAAGATTGGCACGTTGGGTCTTTAGGTTGCAACAATTTAAATTTACTGTCTCTCACCGAAAAGGCAAGGACCACATTGTTCGGGATGCCTTATCGAGACTATCCGAACATGAAATCGCCAATTTAGATATAAATCCTATTTTAGATCTGCATTCGGATGCTTTTGCTGACGCTCAATACCTGCATCTTAAAGATACAATTAGGAAAAATCGCCATAAGTTCCCAGTTATTAAAATTTCTGATAAATATCTGTACGTAAGCACCGAAAATTCGGATGGGAATGCTTCGCACGAAAATAATGTGTGGAAACTTTGGGTCCCCGATCGACGCATAGTTGATGTGCTTAATCAAGCTTATGATAGTGTTACTTCGTCCCACTCTGGCATGGTAGAAACCATAGCAAAACAAGTAAGAACGTTGCAGTCGGACGTAACCGACTGCGTAATACTCGTTCACAGTGCACGGAAATTATTATTGTTATTTTGAAAAAAAAATAGAATTTTTATATTTCGTAGGGGCTGGGGTAGGCGTGGCCAACATTAAGAGAAGGTCACACAAACACTTTCTGCCAAATTTTGTGCCTTTAGCTCCAAAATTGTCGGAGGTATAGCTTTCCCGATTTGCGGGGGCGGGAGTAGATGGGAGTAGGCGGGAGTGGGCATGGCCAGGAAATTTTCTTACCGAGCTTTAAAAGGGGTGACCAGCCATCTACGTTTAAAATTTGGTGACTCTAGCTCTAAAATTGTGGGAGATATAGGATTTCACAGTTTGCGGGGGCGGGAGACGGCGGGGGCGGACGTGGGCGGTAAATGTACCCTTATTTGGAGGAGCTGACCACTAATCTACCTTCAAAATTTGGTGACTCTAGGTCTACAACTGTGGAAGATATAGCCATTTCCGATTTTTTAAGGCGGGGGCACTGGGGGACGTTCTAGTGGGCGTGGGCGGGATAGCAAGGTCTCAATCTTTTCAGGAGGTCACCAGGAATTTACATACCAAGTTTGGTGTCTTTAGCTTCAAAATTGTGTTAATTATACACGTGTTAGCGTTTTGAGCTTGTAAATATATCGGTTTTAGCGATTACGGAGGCGGAAGGGGGCGTGCCCAAAAAATTTTCTGTGATGTTTGGGGGACCTCACCAGTAATATATATTCAACATTTGGTGACTCTAGCCCTAAAACTGTGGGAGATATAGCCATTTCTTCATTAATTTTTTAAGGCGGGGGCGCTACGAGACGTTCTAGTGGGCGTGGCCACGAAATCAAGGCCGCAATTTTTTGAGGAGATCACCAGCAATTTACATACCAAATTTGGTAACTACCTTTAACATAGTGGGAAATATTCAACTTGAATCGATTTGCGATTTGAGGTGTATCGACATGTTATCGATTTGCCAGGCTCCCAGTGGGCGTGGCACAAAAATCTTAACACTTTATCTGAAGATAACTACAAGTATATATGCCAAGTTTCAAGTCTCTATCTTCAATAGCGTCGAAAAATATTGCGTTCATACGGGCAGACGGACAGACGGACGGACAGCATGACGGACATTGCACAAAACCAATATACTAGTTTCACTTCGTGAACGAGTATAAATACGTAGAAATATTTTCTGGCCAGGATTGGCCAAAGCCGTTCGAGAATATATTAGAAATTGTATCACATGTAAGCCCCAAGCTTTACATTGAAACTTCCCATGAGCGTACAAATACCAGTTTAGACCGTTTCAACGGCTATATCTTAACCTACTTGGACCGTACCCGAGAAGTAAAAACGGTCACGTGGGCTTACTAATTGTTCTAGACCATTTCAGCAAGTTTCATTGGCTGCAGCCGCTAAAGAAATTTACTTCAGCTGTCATTGTAAAATTTCTTTATGAACAAATTTTTCATTGTTATGGGGTGCCCGAAATAATACTCAGTGATAATGGTACACAGTTCAAAACGCATGAGTTCAATGCCTTTTTAACACAGCTTGGAATAAAGCATATGTTTACTGCTTTGTATTCCCCGCAGAGCAATGCTGCAGAACGAGTTAATCGTTCACTGCTCGCGGCGATTCGCGCATATTTACGACATGACCAGACCCATTGGGACCAACATCTTACCGGTATTTCGTGCTCCTAGAGGTCTGCGTTGCACCAATCTTTACGATGCTCGCCATATCGAGTCCTTTTCGGATTGGATATGATAACTCATTCTTCAGACTACAAACTACTAAAGGAGTTATCATTATTAGATGAGCCCATGACTCCCATATCACGTTCAGATAATTTAGCGTTGCTGAGAAAAGATATTTAAGCCAACATAAAGAAATCCTATGAGAAAAACGTGGTTCAATACAACTTACGGTCCATTCCGCGAAGGGCAAGAAGTGTTTCGTTGTAATTTCGCTTTAAGCAAATTCACCCAGAATTTTAATGCCAAACTTGCTCCGCAATTTGTCAAATGTCGTGTCAAAAAGACACTCGGAAATTGTCATTATCTACTGGAGGATCCACAGGGTAAGGAAATAGGTACATTTCATGCGAAACATATTAGAGTCTAGTTCCCGCTAATATTCCGTCTAACGGTGTGATATTATCGGGTGGTGTAATGGCCGTTTAGCTCGTCATTTGAAATTTTAACATTGACCCTGTAGCATCCAGCTTTGAGTCATTATCGCTGTTAATTGCGACAGACAGACGCCCACGCTGGGAGCGCAGCTACCTTCTGTGTGGCGTCGACTCTTGATCCACCTCTTTAGAAAAAATTCTCGTGGTAGCTTCGTACCCCGTGTCGGTAAAATTAAAATCGCCGAATTGATAATTTACTAAGAATTATTAAGGTCCGCCGATCCAATACGAAAAAATAAATTTACACAACAAAAAATTGAACAAAACAAACAAACAAATAAATAAAAAGAAAGTCATACGAAAAATTTCCCAAAACAACAATCAAATCTCCCCCCCCAAAAATAATTGATAGCGCAACCGTAGAGTGAGACGCCCACGTGGCACGGAGCAGTGTAATCTCCAAGCATCCACCCAGGTGGCCATAGCCCAGCCACCTAAATTAGTGCACTGAGTTTTAAAACAACTAGTATAATTAAAGCAACCCGTATTTTCTGTCGTCGGCCAAACTAATGGTAATTTTTTCCGAAGCCGACGCCAAGGAAACCGAAACTGCATTGTACTGGATCTGGATTCTGCAGTGACAGACGGTGGACATGAGTCATCATCGTTAACAGCGTGCAATCGGGAGAGACAGCGAGACAGACCAAGCTGATCTCGCTCGAGCTAGATGCGAAGCAGACAAATCGGCAGGAGAACAGGTGGATATCTATATATACCTATATATCCATGTGGTGGAAAAGGCAAATATAAAAGGGCTGTCATGGGCGTGGCATATTAGAAGCTTATGGTGCTGAAGTGGTGAGCAGATCTCAAGAAATGTGGTTACAATAAAACAAAAAAAAAAAAATCAAGTATGATCGGTGCTGTCGGACGTAACCGACTGCATAATACTCATTTACAGTACACGGAGTTATTATTGTTATTTTGGAAAAATATAGAATTTTTATATTTCGTATGTAAAAAAATATAAGTAAATTTTTGTACCTTTATTTAAAGGAGCTGACCACGAATCTACCTTCGAAATTTTGTGACTCTAGCTCTTAAGCTTTGGGAGATATAGCCATTTCCGATTTTCTAAGGCGGGGGCGTTGCAGTGGGTTTGGCCGGGATATCAAGATCTCAATCTTTTGAGGAGGTCACCGGGATTCTACATACCAAGTTTGGTGTCTCTAGCTTTAAAATTGTGTAAATTATACACATGTTACCGTTTTGAGCTTGAAAATATCTCGATTTGAGCGATTACGGGGCGGAACGGGGCGTGATTAGCTTTAGTTGATTTTGGGAGGCTGTCACCCGGTTTAGATTCTGTGAGGATCCTAATATTTAAGCTTGTGTAGGCTGGTCGAGACATGGCAACGAACCCCCCCATACCCGAAAAAGCTACGGAACAAGAGGATCCTGCCCAGCTGTGATCACTCGACTATGAGGATTTGCAGTGTACTCCTTATATAGACAAATATATATACTTATATAGATAGACAAATCCCAGGTGCGATTCTTCCCTCGTATTGCGAATACCGATATTCACAACCGCATCGATTATTTAACTTTTTTTTTGTGTGTGGCACAACAGGAACAGACAATAAAATTTTAACAGTCTAATGAATCTAGTCAAGAATAGGATGGTATGCGGCATGGAGAATGCTAAATTCTCTGAGAAACTTTCATGCATGGGCGTGGCACACAAATCTTAACACTTTGTCTGAAGCAGATAATAAGAAGTATATATCTAAAATTTTAAATCTCAATCTGCAATAGCGCCGAAAAATATTGCATTCATGCGGACAGACGGACGGGCAGCATGACGGACATTGCACATGCAGCGACGGATACGCTCGAAACTATCAATCGGACAGAATCCGAATCCCACTCGGATGCAACGAGTTAGCAGCCCGTAAACGTCCCGGAGCTCTTTGTTCTTTCGAGGTCCCGACCTTTCAGCTAAACCTGCCTACAACGGACATCGTTAGCCCACGGTGTCCTGAAAGAGAGGATGCAGTCCCACGAATAGAGCGGTGTGGCGTGAGTCCCGGTAGCGGAGCCCTGTGCTCCATCCCGCGTCCGCGATTAGAGATAAGGGGTCACCCTATAATGCCATTACATACAATATTAACTTGAACCGGTTGCCTCATACGATTAGCGAGGTATTAACTGACAGAACCACCCGTTGTTTTACGACAAGTAGTCTACGGGATTTTTCTTGGGACGAATTCAAGGCGGAGTTTCTGGATTTTTTTCGACCCCCACCCCCGCCATTTCGAGATATTAGATGACGAGAACGGCCCCCAATCCGCTATCGCCGGGTCGAGAGGAAGCGGCTAACATCATGATATGGCGAGAGAGTGAAACCTAGTGGAGGGGAACGGATTGTCGCTGCCACTTAGATCAGAGGACACGGAGTGTCGGCAGCGATCGACACAGAGGAAGCTCAAATCGGTAACATATGTCTAATGCACACAATTTGAAAGCTAGATACACTTGGTATGTAGATTGCGTGTGACCTCCCCAAAGGATTGATACCTTGATATCCCCGCCACGCCCTGTAGAATGCCCCCCAGCCACCCCGCCCAAACTCGCGAATCGCGAAAGCCTATATCACCCATAGCTTTAGAGCTAGAGTCACTAAATTTTAAAGGTGGATTAGTGGCCACCCCCTAAAGGGGGTTATTTTAAAAAAAGGGTAAAAAAATGTCCTGCCCACGCCCAGTCCCGCCCACTCAAAGTGCGAAAATCTATATCTCCCGCACTGTTAGAGCTAGAGGTACCAAATTTTAAAGATAGATGGTTGGTCACCTACTTTGAAGGTCCGTACAAAATTTCCCGGCCAAGCCCACTGCCGCGCCCGCAAATCGCGAAAATTTATATCTCCAAAAATTTTGGAGCTAGAGTCACAAAATAGTTGCCCCCCCCCCCCCCCCCCGCAACCCCATCAGCAAATCGCTAAAATATATATCTCCCACACTGTTAGAGCTAGAGTCACCAATTTTTAAAGATAGATGGCTGGTCACCCCCTTTAAAAATGCGTACAAAATTTTAAGGCGCCCACTCCCGCCCCCACCATTCGTGAAAATCTATATCTCCCACAATTTCAAAGTTAAAGTTACCAAATTTCACCTGTTTGGGTGGCCACCTCTTAATATCGCGCCGAAAAATATTGGCCCACCCGTGCGAAATATAAAAATCCGATATTTTTCCAAAATTACAATAACTTGTGTGTGCTGTGAACGAGAATTACGCAGTGGGTTACGTCCGACTGCAACGTTCTTACTTGCAGATAGTGTGTCGAGTTGCAAACAATTTTTACTTGCTGGAAGACTTGCAAGGACAATCCCCTTAGGATATAAGATTGTAGGACCAAGTCATGGTGTGCCTCACGTTGGGCGCTTTCCAGAAACCAGAAAGAACAGGCCAGCCGGATTGGGCGCAGGTCGCATTCCATTGCTCACAAAGATTCCGTCGGTATCTTCGCGTCTCTAAGAATGCTGAGTTGATGCTGCATGGAATGTCCAAAATCCAATTCTTTACTTGTGTAAGCTTCACGCGAACATATTGAACCAAGTTTGGTGGCTCTATCCCTTATGGTTTCGAAGATATGCTCAAGAAACTGAGTCAAAAAACCGATAAATATAAAAAAAAAGAAAAATAAGAAATAAGCAAACAAGACCATGATTTGAAAAAAGAACTTGATCTGCGTATGGTATACACGAACACAAAAAGTTAAAACATGTCAATATTTTTGACAGCCGTGTGGACTATATAAATTTAACTTTTTTTCATTGCAAAAAACCACTGCGAAATTCAGTTGTCAAAAATGTATATTTGTCAGCCAATGCCACGCGAGCTCTTAGGTTGTGTGGAAGTAACTTTGGTACAGATTCAACCAAAAGTTGATGAATCTGTTTTCTGAACACATTAAGTCCTAGATGACCCTTTATTCCTTTTGAACCATTAGCAACCGTGTTCTTAAGGAAGTTTGCGATTGTATTTCGGTGTCGATTGTTTCAGGCAGCTATTTCTGTAATCTTTGCTTCTTTATTGTGTAAACCCATTATAAATTAGCGCTCTTCAACTGTCAAATGCATTTTACGTGTCATTTTTTGGGTTAAAACACATTTCGCATTCTCTGGTTAAAATGCGGCAATTTCTTTACTTAAACGTTCAATTTTTATACTAAATAAGCATAACAATCAAAATAACTAAGTACTTGTTAAGGCGTCTGCCTCAATCTCTGTTTGTACATATACTTATTTCCAAAAAAATCACTTCAGGCCACAAAATTTTTTAATAACGGTACTAAGAATGATGATCAAAGATGACTTTCGCATATACTTTTTAACAGAAGAATAGGACAACAAATTTCTGTATACCGAAAACAATTGAATCGTTCGTAAGGAGGCTAACATGTATGAAAAACAGTGTTCAAAAACGAGTGTTTCAGACAAATTGTTAAGATATTTGTCCAACGTCCACTGCGAGGCTGGCAAATCGATAACATCGATAGCATGATAACACTATTAAGCTAGTCATTAAATTTGATGTGTAGATTGCTGGCGACCTCCCCCAAACATTGCGATGCTAATGAAAATAACAGGACAATCACGCCTAATCAACCAACGGCGACACCTAGCACTCGAGTATCTCGGCGGGAACACCAAGCTCACAACCGGGTTCCAAAAAATAATTAATCAAGCTCGCTTGCGCGGGGCCACTGGAACATTTAACAACAGTTTTTTTTTGAAATTAATTAAATGTTAAGTTTATATTAAAGATTTTTTTATAAATAAATAAATAAATACATTAATCTGGATGAATATATATTTTTGGTTAATTTAAATATTTGTGCATGCATGCGAAAATTATATGTTTTTAATTTGTATATAAAAGGAGTGGGTGCTTTTAATATGCGGAATGATTTTTGTAGGTAAATGAATGTGTATGTGTGAGTGTGTCAACTTGATATTTAATTAATTATTAATTAGTTACGGGTGCAGTGGGGCATAATTATATAAAGTTATTGTTTTTACTTTGTGTGCAGCATGTCAATGTGTGTATGAAAATTGTGTGCAGGGGAGCTCCGATAGGCACCGACACAACCAAATCCTGCAATCGGTGAGTGTTTTGAAGGTAGAGTAGGGTTGGATTGTCGCAGCAATTAAGATCAGAGGGCATGTGATATCGGCAACGATCGACACGGAGGAGTAGTTTCATAAGCGAAGACTGCCGGATTGGTAGCAAGGAAACGGGAGATACGTGAAGTGCGGACGCGGATACGTCTGGCAAACTGATCCCGATGAAGGCGGCGCTAATATTACAAGCTGAAGTCGATTTGTCCGGTCGTAATTCAGTGTGCCCTTGTTGATAATGCCCGCAATGCTAGATAAAGTAATCTTGGGGATGGATTGTTTGTGTACCATAGGGACGAGGTTGTCTTGCGGAGACAACCATGTAATCTTGAGGGTCGGGTCGAGGGTCCCCGTAAAGAAGTCCCGCGGTTGAAGATGGGACAAATTGAGAGGCGGGGAAGCTTTCAAAAAATATCATTGGAGCTGGAGCCAGGATTTGGATTAGGCGAGTGCAAGATGGCAAACGTCGCTATACCTTTCATCGACACTTCGTACCCAGGCGTGGAGGAACGGCATGAGCGAATGGGTTGTCGAAAGGCCCCAATTGGAGTAGGACCGAGATGTGAGGCGGACGCTTGCGGGGTGGCTGTCGTCAACGAGACCTTAATTGATGCCCCCGTCTCGACATGGTAGATGAGGTAGAAGGCGGATGCCATAACCGACATCGGGAGGAGAAAACCGAGGATGGAAGAATGGGTCTGGTCAGCGATATTATCCTCAGAACACAGCGATGCAGAGAATCACAAATGATCAGGTAAAGGAACTGATTTGAACGGGGGCCATTGAGCCGTCTCCAAGTCCGCATAGTGCGCCCATCATCCTCGTTAAGAAGAAGACTGGCGAGTGGCGCATGTGCCCACTCTCTTCTAATCGCGTATCTTTTACCGCGCATAAATCATATTCTGGAGCGTCTACGGAACGATCGATCGACATAGCTCAAAGCAAACAGATGTGTTATATGCGCTTTCGTTTAAACATTTTTCTTTGCGAAACAACCGAGGCTTTATTTTTAAACAAAATATTTTTATATTTCTTTTTTTGTTTTTTTAAATTAAACTATCATTATACACGAAGTGAAACTAGTATTTTGGTTTTGTGCAATGTCTGTCCGGATGAACGCAATACTTTTCGGCGCTATTGAAGATAGAGACTTGAAACTTGGCATATATACTTGTAGTTATCTGCTTCAGACAAAGTGTTTAGATTTTTATGCCACGCCCATTGTGAGGCTGGCAAATCGATATCATGTCGATACACCTCAAATCGCAAGTCGATTAAAGTTGAAGATTTCCAACAATATTAAAGTTAGAGTCACCAAATTTGGTATGTAGATTGCTGGTGATCTCCTCCATTTTTCCTCACGTGGTCGGTTTCTATCTTTTTCTCCTTTTTTCTTCACGTCGTCAGCTTTTTCATTTCTTCTTCCTTTTTTTAAAAAAAAAAAACTCTCTTCTTCTTCTCCTCAGCATCGACCATCCACATTTTATCGATCGGAAACCCTCCTCTGTCTCTCTCGGAGTTGGTCCGCAGCTATCGCTCCCACTGATATATATCGTACATATGCTGCCCGTAATATCTTTTTTAGTTCGTGTATACAATACGTAGATCAAGTTTATTTCAAATCATTGATAACTCGTTTCGTTTTTATACTCGTTGACGAAGTGAAACTAGTATATTGGTTTTGTGCAATGTCCGTCATGCTGTCCGTCCGTCTGACCGTCTGTCCGTCTGTTCATATGAACGCAATATTTTTCGACGCTTTTGAAGATAGAAACTTGAAACTTGGCATATATACTTGTATATATCTGCGTGTTACGATTTTTGTGCCACGCCCAGTGGGAGGCTGGCAAATCGATAACATGTCGATATACCTCAAATCGCCAATCGATTAAAATTGAATATTTCCCACAATATTAAAGTTAGAGTCACCAAATGGCGTGTAGTTAGCTGGTAATCTCCTCCAAAAAATGCGGCCACGCCTACTAGAACGCCCCCCAGCGCCCCCGCCCTAAAAAATTGGAAATGGCTATATCTCCCACAATTTTGGAGCTGGAGTCACCAAATTTTAAAGGTAGATGGCTAGTCATCCCTTTTAAAGCTCGGTAAGAAAATTTCCTGGCCATGCCCACTTCCGCCCACTCCCACCTACTCCCGTCCCCGCAAATCGGGAAAGCTATACCTCCGACAATTTTGGAGCTAGAGGCACAAAATTTGGCAGAAAGTGTTTGTGTGACCTTCTCCTAATGTTGGCCACGCCCACCCCCGCCTCTACGAAATATAAAAATTCTATATTTTTTTCAAAATAACAATAATTTCCGTGTACTGTGAACGAGTATTACACGGTTACGTCCGACTGCAACGTGCTTACTTGTTTTACTCTGTTTTTTGAAGATATCTTTAAATCCATAAAACCATATAATAATAATAAAACCAAACTTAGTTTAAACTGATTTTGGATACCTCCCCCCATTCGCCCCATATATGCAAAAACGTAAACAAAAAACCCAATTCAAATACTACGGATTTGGGCTTTGGTTTGTACATATATTTTAATGTTGTTGTTGCATGGTGGCGGCCAAGCGCGACTGGAGCCTTCGCACTTGTTATACCCTGAACCCATTGAAAATGGGAGAATCAGGGTATAATGGTTTTGTGCAAATGTATGTTATAGGAAGCAGGAAGCATCTCCGACCCCATAAAGCATATATATTCTTGATCACCATCACCAGCCGAGTTGGTATAGCCCTGTCCAACTGTTTGTCCGTCTGTATGAACGCGTCGATTTCGGAAACTATAGAGGCTAGAAAGCTAAACTTCGATATTTTAAGTTCGTATACACCATACGCAGATGAAGTTTACTTAAAACAATCGATAACACAACTCGTTTCATTATTATCAATAAATATCGATTTCGCTACTCGGTTTTTTGAGCATGTCTTAAAAACCATAAGAACTAGAGCCACCAAATAAAATTCAAATTGTTTGCGTGAAGCATACGCAGGTAAAGAATATTTTGGTTTTTGGATACCTCCTCCATTCTCCCCATAAATGCAATAAAGCGAAAAATGTGCAATTTAAATACCACGGACTTGGCTTGGGTTTGTAGATTGATTTCAATGATCTTGTTAAGCTCTGAAAATGTCATTAAGATACTCTTAGTTTAAAAGTTATACACGAATTTACTTTCCATAACGGGGGGCCAAGCACAGCAGCTGTTCACAGCGTGCAGTATGTATGTATGAATGCAGGGGACTGAAATGTATTTAAGCACAGCGTTCAGGGTATCCCCCATTCGGGCGCTCCCAACTGGTGCCTTCTTACTTGTTAAGCTTGAGCTCTGGTGGTCCCAGCTGATTGTGAACCTCTTTTAATTTGTTCATAGCGTTGGCGCTTCCCTTAAATATTTCACTACGACTTTGCACTTCTTTTGAAAACCCTGATATTTGTTAGTCCTTTTTGAACAACAAGGATCTGTGTATGTGGAAAGCACCAAACTGATCGCCATTGCCCAAGCTTAACAGCACGGACTATAGTGGCTCCATGGTCCGACACCACTGTAGTTATTCTATGCGATATATTCCACTCGCTGAAAACTTCATAAAGTAAATTGCATACATTTTCTTTCATATGCCTTTCATAATTTTCTATGCACGTCAGCGTCTTAGTATGCAATATCGGATTCAGAAAATGCACCGTTACCGCAACATATTTATGAGTACAATGAAATGTCCATGCGTCTGTGGTGCCGCACACTGTATTTGCGGACTTTCTCTTTAAGCTCTTTGTAGATTGTTGGCATCAGTACATTTGCGATAGAATTCCGTGTTGGTAGTTTATAGTGGGAGATATAGCGTTTTGCGATTTGAGGGGACGGGAGTGGGCGTGGCCGGGATATGAAGGTCTCAATCTTTTGAGAGGCCACCAGGCTACATACAAAGTTTGGTGTCTCTAGCTTTAAAATTGTCTAAATTATACACGTGTTACCGTGTATATATATCAAATATATCGATTTTAGCGATTACGGAGGCGGAAGGGGGCGTGGCCGGAAAATTTGTGGTGTTTGTGATGTTTGGGGGACCTTACCAGTAATATATATTCAATATTTGGTGACTCTAGCTTTAAAACTGTAGGAGACATAGCCATTTCCGATTTTGTTTTGGGGGGGGGATGGCGCTGGGAAGCGTTCTAGTAGGCGTGGCAGCAAATTAATCAGCTGATCGTCTTTAACAGCGATGTGCACTATTGCCCCATAACATAATTGCGGGTGGATGTTTTTAACGCAACCAGAGTGACCGTGACGTATGTTAATAATAACGCCGTTATGTTGTGTTAATGTTGTGGGTGACGCGGATTAATTCTGTCGTAGCCTCATTCTTTTCCGTTCTACTCGCCATCGAGTGCAGTCGTGTTGCCCTGCTGAGCCCCAAGTGCTGAACATAAATCCACGTGCATCGGCATTAAAAGTAAGGTTGAAGACTCGGGAAAAGAAGGAACCGAATAGCTTTAAGTGCTTCTGAGCGCTTCGATCGACGAGAGAAAGCGACAATCGCTCATAACCTAGAATTGACAAACTTCGCTAAAGGTACGAAACTTTCATTAAAACATAAAATTGCTCCACAGTGAGACCAATTTTTAGTGGCCCAATACCTCGATTGCTCCAAGGTACCGAGCCGCCGTAGCCTGCTTGCACACTCCTATGACAGGACTGGACAGGACAGGGCTGATCTTCTCCCAATAAGAAGCCCACACTCAGCCTATGGCAGTGGCTGACACGTGCTATTGCAGCGCGACTCTCGCCCGTTCGATCTGCGAATATGAATTTAAGTTTTGTTTGAATACAATTATATTATAAAATGAAAAGTTAATGTTTTATTGGGCACCTTAGATAAATAACATTACATAATTATTACAGATGCAGGTACAGGTAGAGCGGGTGACGAGCGAGGACAGCCCACATCTTAACTCCTTGGCTTTATCGGATATATTCGCCTTGCCGAACGCAGGCACTCCTCATTTACTGTGGTACTCCTCCATGCCTTAACTCTGTCTACTTTATTATTTTTATTAAACGCGCCGAGCATTTTAAGGAGCAGAATTACCCACGCCACTTTCCCTGAGCATGGTCGGAACACGCAGACGGAGTATGTTCCCGATACACTGCACGAGAGTTAGGCGAAATATGCCCAGCATAGCCGTCGTGTTCGTTACAGCACTGTGTACCGCCTGCGTTAAACTGCTAGTGTATACACTTGCAGATGTCGCTGTGCACGCACTGACACACACGCAAATACGCAGATGCTTTTCTCAGGAGAGAGTGAAGTGAAAGTGCGAAGTGTTGACGCGTTTCTGCGCCACTCCTTCGGCGGGCGCACTAGCCGTCGCGGCCTGTAAATAAAAGAAAATTAGCGGTGTACAAGACCCTCAAAACACTGGTACGTACTTGAGAAACTCCAGATGATTCATGCAATCCAGCGGACGTAACCTGCATGCCGGGCAGCTGAAGCGGTGGGGCAGGTGGGGGAGGTCCTCTAAATGAACAAATTCACAACACGCAACATGAAAATCACGAATTTTTTTGGTTGCCGAGTTGGATCGGAAGTTGGAAGAACTCAAGGCTACTGGATTTTACGGAGAACTCAAGGACACTGGATTCCTATGAATCCATTGACACCCAGCCCAGTAAGGTCTCAATTACGGCATACTGGACGCCCCATAGGAACATGAAGAACCCAAGCTGACAGGCTTCAGTATTCCAACACCTGAGTATACGGTTGACAATAGGACCAAGGCGGTGTTTCCCGGTTCAGAAGTACCCACGACTCTTCGGGCCAATGCTACAACTGCGGCAGCAACCAGCACACAGCAAAAGCGTGCAAGGAGAAGCCGTCATGTATCCCGTGCACACGAGCGGACGAAAATAATACAGCACACAACACCCTCAGCAGGCTGTGCCCATTATACATGAAGGCAGCAAAGGATGCTTCAAAGTAAGTTCCAACTACTTAACCTAAGCCATTGCAGAGCAGCGCACGATCTGCTCGCTAATACGGTACGGGAGCTAGGGGTTGACATAGCCATCGTCAGTGAGCCCTACTGTGCAATGCCCGACGCAGCCCTGCATGTTCGACGCGGTTGGCGAAAACATAAGAAACGCAGGCCACTGCGCTCATTCGAACAATGGGGAGAGCCTGCGACGCATCCATGGAAAGGAAGAGGAAGAGCGCTAGAAGCCACAGACCGGTTCATTGGTGGAACCAGGAGATCAAAGATGTATGAAGAGACTGCCATGTAGTACGACGTCAGAACCATCGCGCCCAGAAACGAGCTAGGCGAGCGTCGCTGGCCTGGCCGCTGCGGCACCAAGAAGCAGACGATGCGCAAACAGCATTCCGCCACAAACGGGGGACGCTCACTAAAGCCATTAAGAGGAGCAAAGCTAACTGCTGGAAGCGACTATGCAATAATGCCGACGAACAACCTTTGGGCCTCGCCTACAAGATCATAATGGAGAAGCTGCCAAAGAGCCACATGCCCCACCCTCCCAGAGCAACTGGAAAAGATAGTCGACGCTCTGTTTCCTAACTAACACGAACTGGAGTACCACGTACCCACTGAAGACTCGGCTGCCTCGGTAAACACTGCTGAGATAGCCGCGGTGAAAGGCATGAAAGACAGTAAAGCGCCAGGTCCTGATGTCATTCCTACAGGCGCAGTAAATACCATAGTAAGCGCCTTCCCTGATATCTCCGCGTAAGTATTCAATCAATGCCTCCGCAAACGAATATTCCCTGGCCGATGCAGAAACTGGTGCTTCTTTCCAAGGCCGGAAAGGATCCATGCAAGCTAGACGTCACTAGCAAACTGCTCGAGCGAATATTCTGCAACCGATTAGAGCAGGAGTTAGACATTCGCCAAGGACTCTCGGACCTCGAGTTTGGTTTCAGGAAGAAAAGAAGCACTGTGGACGCACTACACCAAGTCGTTGGCATTACACGCACCGCCATAGAGGGCACTAGCCAAAAATCCTGTATGCACTCGCTAGGACTTGCATATCAGAATACCTTATAAATTTGGTGGCCACCTATTTTAAGGACAGGGTCCTGCTGTACGACACCTGTTCCGGCCGCCGCAGATATGAAATCAATGGAGGCATTCCACAAGGATCCGTACTGGGGCCAATGTTATTAAATGTATGCACTCGCTAGGATTTGCATCTCACAATACCTTATAACTCTGGTGGCCACCTATTTTAAGGACAGGGTCCTGCTGTACGACACCTCTTCCGGCCGCCGCAGACATGAAATCACTGGAAGCCTTCCACAAGGATCCGTACTGGGGCCAATGTTATTAAATGTGATGTACGACGGCGTGCTAAGCTCGCAAAACAATTGGGTGGCAGTAACCCACAAACTTTACGTAAAACTCTAGAACAGGCTTTCATGCCATATTCTCCTCGTGAGGAAATACTTAGCGGTGGTTCCGCGACCGGGATAAGGTTAGTAGGGGTGGTTTTCGTGGGTGAAAGTCCCCCACTTTGGCTTTTAACGCTTTCCCCCCTATTCAAAATAAAAAAAAAAACAAATGCTTTTTGCTTTGGTATTATTGCCTTACCTGCGTGTACACAATCTGTGCACAAAAATAAAAACCAAAAGCCACGTTTGTTAGTAAATCTGCGTATCGATTAGCTGCGCGCACAGAAAACACGTCGGCTCGCGAAAACTGGGGAAGAAGGGACAGCTCAATTCAGATTACTCTGATTTTATTTAACGTGGCATGTTCCACCACTGGGCTTAAACCACGGTGGTTTAATACGCTCTTAGGCATATACCACAATGTATCTAGAAGAAAGCGCTAAACGAACGCCCCTCCCAAATATCAGCAAGCTGCAATTCCTTCGGTGCCATTTGAACCAGACCGTCGAACCAGAGGACTCTACCCGCGATATGGGTATCAACCACAGCCACCACGATACTCCCACAATAGGGCCAACCTCAATGACTAGTCTTGGAAACTACTCTACCCGTGATAATGAATACAGGACTTCGGTGGGCTCCCCTCTTTAGCCCCGACAGGCTCGGTCATTGACGCATACCACGTTGTCGCATTAATCGTCTCGTACGACAAGCAGTGAGCTACTGTGCCGGAATTCTAAAACCCGCCAAACACACCGGTGGTGACAGATTTGGCTTTTTAGCTCGGGACTAGCTGCCTACGTCTTACCTTCGATTCCGGCACCTTCGAAAGATTTTGTTTTTAATCCGCCTAAGCTTTTCCCTCTTGTCAGGTGACTTCACTGCTCCAACCACTCTCCACAGGCCCTCTTCACGAGCGAGGCCCAGTCCATTGAAGTTTCGCAGATCTGCCTACAGCGGGCACATAGTATGTGCAGCTAGATTTCTTCTTCAGCACCGCACGAACATCCAGGCGATTCACTGCGACTTCAGTCAATGGAATACTGCTGTTTCTCCGGCTGTAGACGAAGGTTGCATCTGGGAAAAACTTGCACACAACAAGCATTCGTCCAGCAGTGCCGTTATCTAATTCCAATGTAGACCTTCGGCCACATTACCAATCCCCTTCCTCCAGCGGGTAATCACGGCGGTGTATTTTGGCACCTTGTGATCAAACTCGACGCACCTATGGCAGGCATGGGTACACGAGGTTATATTGACCTGCCCGGTTTGCTCAACAATCGCAAGGGTATTCTCGTCCACTTTAAGCGTCAAACTTACGCTGGCGTCGGCCGTGACGGACCACGGCTTCGTCCTTTTCGAAGGCGGCTAGCGTCATCTCCTCCTTGAAATCTTTGAACTCCTCCGGTAAAATGCTGCTGTCTGTGTCGAACAGGGTCACCTTCAGCATTATACCTTTGCTTTGTTGGACTTTTAGTCCAACCTCTGGGAACTTCTTGTTCGCAGCCACGCGCTTCATCTCGCGCTTGAATTCGCGTACTTCATGCACGCGTACTCCCAGGGTAGGAGCCACTTGCTTGCTTGATTCGCCCGGGTCCTGACTCGTACCACCGCAGACCACGTCCCAACTGGCTTGTTGATCCGTGGGTCAGGGATTGGCACTCCGGGGACGGGGACAGCTGCAGCAGCGGTATAGATGGCAGTGGGATGGAAAGCAGCACGGTAAGCGGCGGAAAGGGCATCAGTAAGTAAGACGGTAGATTTACCAGAAAGAAAAAAAACAAGCAGTGCATATCGCTTTACCAATGGCATCGCTAGCTCCTCCAGATACTTAATGGCCACCGAAATGTCCTTCGCCGCTTTCGGAGCAACACCCATAATGGCGCTTCGAGTCCCATCTCCTGCAGCGGAAATCTCCGTGAGGATAGCTGGCGTCCCCTCCGCAACAATGCGCAATGCCTTGAATCGTGGTAGCATCAGCCACGGGGCTGTCAGCATTCCGCTTCTTCGAGAACGAGGTCGCATGGGAATCCGCTCCGATCCTCGGTTTTCTGCCCTTCTTTTTGCTCTCGGCGACTGAACTTCCGGCGCTCAGAAGCGATTCCGCGATCGACTCTGCACCGGCCTTGACTGCACGCAAGATGAACGCAAGAACGGCTTCTGTCATTCATGGCAGTGGCCTCCGCGGTCGCCAAGTAGACTGCTTGCGGGTCGCTTCTTTATATTCAACCCCTTGCATTGCTTAAACTGATTGCATCGCTTACACTGCATATACCTTGCACAGCTTACGGCAATTGTACTGTAATGCACAGTGTACTGCCTGCGTTAAACTGCTGGTGTGCACGCACTAACACACACACTAATATACAGATGCTTATCTCAGGAGTGAGTGAAATGAAAGTGCGAAGTGTTGATGCGTTTCTGCGCCACTCCTTCGGCGGGCGCACTAGCCGCCGCGGCCTGTAAATAAAAATAAGTTAGCGGTGTACAAGACCCCCAAAGCACTGGTACGTACTTGAGAATCTCCAGATGATTCATGCAATCCAGCGGACGTAAACTGCACGCCGGGTAGCTGAAGCGGAGGGGCGAGGAGGGCCTCTAAATGCAAATATGTCGCCGCCCACACAACATGAAAATCACGCATTGGTCTGGTGGTCGAGTTGGAGCGGCATAACTCCCTGCGATCAAAAACTATAGCGAAACCTGTAGTCACCGCGGGACGCCCACAAAGGACTCAAGGATACTGGATTCTACGGAGAACTCAAAGACACTGGATTCCCATGAATTGACCATTGACACCCAGCCCAGTAAGGTCTCAATTACGGCATACTGGACGCCTCATACGAACATGAAGAGCCCAAGCTGACAGGCTGCAATATTCCAACACCTGAGTAGGCAGGCTGCTGGGCTAAAGCTGCACCTGCTTGCGCCCCATTAAAACCATGGCAGGCCTCATGAAAGGATCAGTTGACCCTGTCCTGACTAAAACCGGTCTGACTCTGAAACATGGCTCCCATTAAGACCGTGGTAAACCCTCGCGTGAACCTTGGAAAGGCAACCACGGGATGACTAAGGTGACTGCACAGCACGAGTTGCAATAACGCTATTAAGGGGGTCCCCTAAAATAAAATGAACACCGACAACAACAAGCATTGCAACTAAAGTATCCAAACGGAATTTACCCGCATTCAGCTGAAACAAAGAAGAACCAACCTGAGGTGACTTAGCAGAGGGATGACTCCGCAATTACAAAGGCAGCTAAAATGAGTAAAACTCCACCGTCTACTGCACCAGCCTCTGGAACATCGGCGATCACAAAGTATGGTCTCGTCCACACTGTCATGACTGACGAAACGGACACACCAAAAAGAGAAAGCATTCCCTCTAAGCGAGTAAGAAACAACGAAGAAACATATCTAACTCGAATGAGAAAACTAGGCAGCATTATAGATGACATCTTATATCTGTTAAACAAGAAGGACGCTTATATCTCCCTCTGATTTGTGGCGCATTTTCTCCGCATTTCCTCCACCTTGCCGTCCTTTTCCAATCCAAACTAAAAGGCGACCCCTTCCAATTCTTCCTTCCGATGTTGATTGACCTACCGATTCCCAAGTCTAGGATCATTACATCTGTTTGAGTCCATTCTAACGTCTCGTCTCGTAATGTTTTATTTTATTTTCCGTATTTAAATTTTAAATTTATTAAATAAAATTAAAATAAACGAATTTTATTTATTTACTTGTTTTGATTTTATGTATTTATTTGGTTTCTTTTATTTATTAATTTGGTTAGTTATTTTATTATTTATTTGTATTTTTTTTAATTTTTTATTTGCGTTCGTTTGCCGCGGCTCGGTCGAACTCCGACCAAAAAGCAATCGACCTTTTTCACGTACCCTACAACAAGCCCCGCTTGTCGCTTTGTCGCTCACCGTTACTCTCGGTCACTTCGACGTTCATGCGAGAAATCACGCAGTCGCGACTTTCACAGAACTCCTCGCCGGTGCACGGTTTCTCCGTTTTTTCCCCCTTTTCTTATCTGCTCGCGCGCATGCGTCGGCTTCACTTTCTGCTATTTCGTGTCGTCCGCAGTGTGCAGATTTTCCCGTTACCTTCTATGATGCGCGTTTTGTGCAAGTACAGTCGAAACACAAACTGCGCAACACAAAAATAATTTACACAATCTTACAAATGTTCTGCGCCGACAATTTTACACTACACTGCTAAAAAGTTTGCCTTCATTCCGTGGGATAAATGTTTATTAAGCGAATAACATGTATTATGGCTTTGTGTCATCAATGTGCCACGCCCCGCTACGCCCTAGTGTACCTGCTCAGCCACCACTTGTAAAGTAGTTCCTTGGCCGAGATACAAATCTCAGTCCGGCCAGGATCTGTATATAAGAACATTTATAAATCACTAGGACACATACTGCATAATGTATGCGTACTTTTTCGGGGGTGAGATAAGGGCCCGATCAGGCACGTGTGCGGACCTATAAATATTATATTTACTCTCCCTTTTCTGAAGAGTGTTAACAGCTCATTTTTATACTCGTTCACGAAGTGAAACTAGTATATTGGTTTTGTGCAATGTCTGTCCGTCTGTTCGTATGTCCGTCTCTCTGTATGAACGCAATATCTTCCGACGCTATTGAAGATAGAGACTTGAAACTTGGCATATATACTTGTAGTTATCTGCTTCAGATAAAGTGTTAAGATTTTTGTGCCACGCCCACTGGGAGGCTGGCAAATCGATAACATGTCGATACACCTCAAATCGTAAATCGATTAAAGTTGAATATTTCCAACAATATTAAAGTTAGAGTCACCAAATTTGGCATGTAGTTAGCTGGTAATCTCCTCCAAAAAATGCAGCCACGCCTACTAGAACGCCCCCCAGCGCCCCCGCCTAAAAAATTGGAAATGGCTATATCTCCCACAGTTTTAGAGCTAGAGTCACCAAATTTTGAATATAAATTACTGGTAAGGTCCCCCAAAAATTTTCTGGCCACGCCCCCTTTCGACTTCGTAATCGCTAAAATCGATATATTTACAACCTTAAAACGGTAACACGTGTATAATTAACACAATTTTAAAGCTAGAGACACCAAACTTGGTATGTAGTTTGCTGGTGTCCTCCTCAAAAGATTGAGACCTTGATGT
>JAWNPQ010000161.1:0-14821 GCA_035047465.1 Drosophila sordidula | reverse complement strand
TTTATTAATGAGCAATACATTTATGCAACGCATGTATATTATGGTCCATATACACGCACGCGTTTTTCTTGTTTTCTTATCAAAACAGAAATTCACATAAGATATCCACCAATTGCATTTTTTCACACATTTTTAAAAAATGTATATTGTATATATAGTGGAAATATTTATGTACATTTCGCGTTTGATAAATTTTTGTTTTTTATAATATAAAATTTTATATTAATTTAATTTCGGTAATGAACATCATCAAACAATAATGATCCTTCCGCAGGTTGACCTACGGAAACCTTGTTACGACTTTTACTTCCTCTAAATAATCAAGTTCGGTCAACTTTTGCGAAACAACCGCAACACACAAGGCGTCACAGTGATCACGTCCGGAGACCTCACTAAATAATTCAATCGGTAGTAGCGACGGGCGGTGTGTACAAAGGGCAGGGACGTAATCAATGCGAGTTAATGACTCACACTTACTGGGAATTCTAAGTTCATGTGAACAGTTTCAGTTCACAATCCCAAGCATGAAAGTGGTTCAGCGGTTTACCCGGACCTCTCGGTCTAGGAAATACACGTTGAGACTTTCATTGTAGCGCGCGTGCAGCCCAGGGCATCACAGACCTGTTATTGCTCAATCTCATTATTGCTAGACGCAATTTGTCCATTTAAGAAGCTAGTGTCCTTATAATGGGACAAACCAACAGGTACGGCTCCACTTATATAAACACATTCAAACACAATAAACATATTACTGCCACCATGAATGAAGGCTATATAAGCTTCAACACCATAATCCTGAAGATATCTATTTAATATATTTGAGTCTCGTTCGTTATCGGAATTAACCAGACAAATCACTCCACGAACTAAGAACGGCAATGCACCACCACCCATAGATTCGAGAAAGAGCTATCAATCTGTCTTACACTGCTGGTATATGATCGCCTCTGAACCTTTAACTTTCGTTCTTGATTAATGAAAACATCTTTGGCAAATGCTTTCGCTTAAGTTAGTCTTACGACGGTCCAAGAATTTCACCTCTCGCGTCGTAATACTATTGCCCCCAAACTGCTTCTATTAATAATTACCTCTTGATCTGAAAACCAATGAAAGCAGAACAGAGGTCTTATTTCATTATCCCATGCACAGAATATTCAGGCATTTGAAGCCTGCTTTAAGCACTCTAATTTGTTCAAAGTAATTGTACCGTCCCACAATAACACTCAATGAAGAGCACTAATGCAGGTTTTTAAATAGGAGGAATATATAAAAAAAATACAAGTATTTAATTAAATATAAGAACTCCACCGGTAATACGCTTACATACGTAAAGGTATAGTACTAACCACAATTGTAAGTTGTACTACCCGTATGAAGCAGAAATTCAACTACGAACGTTTTAAGCGCAGCAATTTTAATATACGCTATTGGACCTGAAATTACCGCGGCTGCTGGCACCAGACTTGCCCTCCAATAGGTCCTTGTTAAAGGATTTAAAGTGTACTCATTCCAATTACAGGGCCTCGGATATGAGTCCTGTATTATTGTTTTTCGTCACTACCTCCCCGAGCTGGGAGTGGGTAATTTACGCGCCTGCTGCCTTTCTTAGATGTGGTAGCCCTTTCTCAGGCTCCCTCTCCGTAATCGAACCCTGATTCCCCGTTACCCATTGCAGCCATGGTAGTCTTAGATACTACCATCAAAAGTTGATAGGGCAGACATTTGAAAGATCTGTCGTCGGTACAAGACCATACGATCTGCATGTTATCTAGAGTTCAACCAATGTAACGATCTTGCGATCGCTTTGTTTTAGCCTTATTGAAGCACACGTTCCAAAAGGTCCGTGTTTTAATTGCATGTATTAGCTCTACAATTACCACAGTTATCCAAGTAACTGTTAACGATCTAAGGAACCATAACTGATATAATGGGCCTTTTGCGGTTTCACTGTTAATTCGTGTGACATGCATGGCTTAATCTTTGAGACAAGCATATAACTACTGGCAGGATAAACCAGAATAATGTTTGTTTTGCATTTCCGTATATATAATAATAATATACATACATCATTTAATTACAAATTTATTTACATGACAACTCAATATATTTTTGAATATAAAATATATTACAGATATATTATGTATAAACGAATATGGCCAATTTTACATGGCATTTCATGTTCGCTAATTTAATATTTCAATATTTTAAACATTTCCAAATTGTTATATCTAATAGTAATATACATATTTTGTTCAAAAATATCTTTTTATATGCACTTTTTGCTTAACATATATATAAATTCACACGTTGTTTAATACCATATAAAAATGGTATAAAAACGTATATTTTAATGACAACTTTATTAGTTAATCTTAATTGTATATATTATATAATAATATACATTAATTAAAACATATCACAGTAAACTTTATATATATATATATATATATATAAAGACTTTTCACAGCACAACCGCAAGCCCTACTTGTGTTTGTGAGAATATCGTAGAAGGGCGGTATTTAGACAGCACAAGAAAACTCACTAAGGGGAACGATGTGTGACCAAAGAAGAGACGCTTAGCGAGAGAGACAGATTCTGAGGCACATCAGCTGGATAAATCTCCTCTCTCGCCTCTATCTCCTATCTCTCCTCTGTCTCCACTCTAGCTCCTATCTCTCGTCTGTCTCCTCTCTATGTCCTACCTCTCCTCTGTCTCCTCTCTAGCTCCTCTCTCTCCTCTGCCTATTCTCTATCTCCTCTGTCTCCTCTCTATGTCCTCTGTCTCATCTCTACCTCTTCTGTCTCCTTTCTATGTCCTCTCTCTCCTCTCTATGTCCTCTCTCTCCCCTGTGTCTTCTCTCTCTCCTCTGTCTCCCCTCTATGTCCTCTCTCTCCTCTGTCTCCACAGTCTTCTCTCTGCGTCCTCTCTCTCCTCTCCTTCTCCTATCTCTCGTCTGTCTCCTCTCTATGTCCTCTCTTTCCCCAGTCTCCTCTCTTCCTGCTCTCTCTCCCCGGCTTCCTCTCCAGCGCCTCTCTCTTCTCTATGTCCTATCTATTTTCTATCTCTCCTCTGTCTACTCTGTATATCCTTTCTCCCCTTTGTCTCCTATCTATTTTCTATCGCTCCTCTCTCTCCTCTCTATATGCTCTCTCTCCTCTCTATCTCTTATCTCTCCTCTTTCTTCTCTATCCTCTGCCTCCACTCTATCTGCTCGCTCTCCACTGTCTCCTTTCTATGTCCTCTCTCTCCTCTGTCTACTCTTTATATCCTCTTTTCCCTTTGTCTTCTATCTATCGACTATCGCTCCTATCTTTTCTTTCTGTGGCCTCTCTCTCCTCTCAATCTCATATCTCTCGTCTGTCTATTCTCCATGTCCTCTCTTTCCGCAGCCTCCTCTATACCTGCTCTCTCTCCCCGGCTTCCTCTCCAGCACCTCTCTCTTCTCTGTCTCCTATCTATTTTCTATCTCCCCTCTGTCTACTCTCTATATCGTCTCTCCCCTTTTTCTCCTATCTATCGTCTATCGCTCCTATCTTTTCTCTCTATGCCCTCTCTCTCCTCTCAATCTACTATCTCTCCTCTGTCTCCACTCTATATGCTATCTTTCCTCTCTATCTCCTATCTCTCGTCTGTCTCCTCTCTATGTCCTATCCCTCCTCTGTCTCCTCTCTAGCTCCTCTCTAGCTCCTCTCTCTCCTCTGCCTATTCTCTATCTCCTCTCTCTCCTCTGTCTCCTCTCTATGTCCTCTCTCCTCTGCCTCCCCTCTATCTGCCCTCTCTCCTTTGTCTCCTCTCTATGTCGTCTCTCTCCTCTCTATGTCCTCTCTCTTCTCTGTCTCCTCTCTATCTCCTCTGTCTCTTCTCTATGTCCTCTCTCTCTTCTGTCTCCTCACTCTCCCCTGTCTCCTCTCTCTCCTCTCTCTCCCCTGTCTCTTCTCTCTCTCCTCTGTCTTCTCTCTATGTCCTCTTTCTCCTCTGCCTTCGCTCTATCTGCCCTCTCTCCTTTGTCTCCTCTCTATGTCGTCTCTCTCCTCTCAATATCCTCTCTCTCCTCTGTCTCTTCTCTATGTATTCTCTCTCCTCTGTCTCCTCTCTATCTTCTCTGTCTCTTCTTCCTTCCCTCTATCTGCTCTCTCTCCTTTGTCTCCTCTCTATGTCGTCTCTCTCCTCTGTCTCTTCTCAATGTCCTCTATCTCCTCTGTCTCTTCTCTATGTCCCCTTCCTCTTCTGTCTCCTCCCTCTCCCCTGTGTCCTCACTCTCCCCTGTCTCCTCACTCTCCCCTGCCCCTCTCTCTCCCCTGTCTCCACCCTCTCTCCTCTGTCTTCTCTCTATGTCCTCTCTCTCTTCTCCCTCCCCTCTATCTGCTCTCTCTCCTTTGTCTCCTCTCTATGTCGTCTCTCTCCTCTCCATGTCCTCTCTCTCCTCTGTCTCTTCTCAATGTCCTCTCTCTCCTTTGTCTCCTCTCTATCGCCTCTTTCGCTTCTCTATGCCCTCTCCCTCTTCTGTCTCCTCACTCTCCCCTGTCTCCTCACTCTCCGCTGTCTACTCTGTCTCCTCTCTATGTCCTCTCTATGTCCTCATCTCCTCTCTCTCTCCGCTTCCTGTCTACTTCCTCAGTGTGTAGCACTATACATTCAGTGGTACTTATACTAAAGACTTTTCACCGCACAACCGCAAGCCATACTTGTGTTTGTGAGAATCTCGTAGAAGGGCGATATTTAGACAGCACAAGAAAACTCACTAAGGGGAACGATGTGTGACCGAAGAAGAGGCACTGAGCGAGAGAGACAGATTCTGAGGCACATCAGCTGGATACATCTCCTCTCTCTCCTCTATCTCCTATCTCTCCTCTGACTCCTCTCTATGTTCTATCTCTGCTCTGTCTCCTCTCTATGTCCTATCTCTGCTCTGTCTCCTCTTTATATCCTGTCTCCCCTTTGTCTCCTATCTATCTTATATCGCTCTACTCTTATCTCTCTATGTCCTCTCTCTGCTCTCAATCTCTTATCTCTCCTCTGTCTCCACTCTATATCCTATATCTCCACTCTATTTCCTATCTCTCGTCTGTCTCCTCTCTATGTCCTATTCCTCCTCTGTCTCCTCTCTAGCTCTTCTCTCTCCTCTGCCTATTCACTATCTCCTCTCTCTCCTCTGTCTCCTCTCTATATCCTGTGTCTCATCTCTATATCCTCTGTCTCCTCTCTATAACCTCTCTTTCTCTGTCTCCTCTCTCTCTCCTCTGTCTCCTCTCTATGTCCTCTCTCCTCTGCCTCCCCTCTATCGGCTCTCTCACCTTTGTCTTCTCTCTATGTCGTCTCTCGCCTCTCTATGTCCACTCACTCCTCTGCCTCTTCTCTATGTCCTCTTTTTCGTGTGTCTCCTCTCTATCTCCTCTGTCTCTTCTCTATGTCCTCTCCCTCTTCTGTCTCCTCCTTCTCCCATGTCTCCTCACTCTCCCCTGTCTCCACTCTCTCTCCACTGTCTCCTCTCTATGTCCTCTCTCTCTTCTTCCTCCCCTCTATCTGACCACTCTCCTTTGCCTCCTCTCTATGTCGTCTTTCTTCTCTCTATGTCGACTCTATATCCTCTCTCCCCTTTGTCTCCTATCTATCTTCTATCGCTCCTTTCTCTCCTCGCTATGTGCTCTCTCTCCTCTCTTATCTCTCCTCTTTCTTCTCTCTATGTCTTCTCTATCCTCTGCCTCCACTCTATCTGCTCGCTCTCCACTGTCTCCTTTCTATGTCCTCTCTCTCCTCTGTCTACTCTCTATATCCTCTCTCCCCTTTGTCTCCTACCTATCGTCTATTGCTCCTATATTTTCTCTCTATGTCCTCTCTCTCCTCTCAATCTCCTACCCCTCCTCTGTCTCCTCTCTAGCTCCTCTCTCTCCTCTGCCTATTCACTATCTCCTCTCTCTCCTCTGTCTCATCTCTATCTCCTCTGTCTCCTCTCTTTGTCCTCTCTCTCTCTGTCTCCTCTCACTCTCCCCTGTCTCCTCTCTCTCTCCTCTGTCTCCTCTCTATGTCCTCTCTCTCTTCTTCCTCCCCTCTATCTGCTCTCTCTCCTTTGTCTCCTCTCTATGTCGTCTCTCTCCTCTCCATGTCCTCTCTCTCCTCTGTCTCTTCTCAATGTCCTCCCTCTCGTCTATCTCCTTTCTATCTCCTCTGTCTCTTCTCTATGCCCTCTCCCTCTTCTGTCTTCTCACTCTCCCCTGTCTCCTCACTCTCCCCTGTCTCCACACTCTCTCCTCTGTCTCCTACCTATCTTCTATCGCTCCTCTGTCTCCTCTATATGTTCTCTCTCTTCACTGTCTCCTCTCTATCTCCTATCGCTCTTATCTCTCCACTGTCTCATCTCTATGCCCTTTCTCTCCTCAGTCTCCTCCATAACTGCTCTCTCTCCACAGTGTCATCTCTATCTCGTCTCTCTCCTCTGTATCCTCTCCATCTCCTCTCTTTCTCCGCCTCCTGTTTACTTCCTCGGTGTGTAGCACTAAACATTCAGTGGTACTTGTACTAAAGACTTTGCACAGCACAACCGCAAGCCCTACTTATGTTTGTGAGAATCTCGTAGAAGGGCGGTATTTAGACAGCACAAGAAAACTCACTAAGGGGAACGATGTGTGACCAAAGAAGAGGCACTGAGCGAGAGAGACAGATTCTGAGGCACATCAGCTGGATACATCTCCTCACTCTCCGCTGTCTCCTCGCTCTCTCCTCTGTCTCCTCTCTATGTCCTCTCTCTCCTCTGTCTCCTACCTATCTTCTATCGCTCCTCTCTATGTCCTCTCTCTCCTCTCTATCTCCTATCTCTCCTCTGTCTCCTCTCTATGTTCTCTCTCTTCACTGTGTCCTCTCTATCTCCTATCGCTCTTATCTCTCCTCAGTCTCATCTCTATGTCCTTTCTCTCCTCAGTGTCCTCCATAACTGCTCTCTCTCCTCAGTCTCATCTCGAACTCGTCTCTCTCCTCTGTATCCTCTCCATCTCCTCTCTCTCTCCGCCTCCTGTCTACTTCCTCAGTGTGTAGCACTATACATTCAGTGGTACTTATACTAAAGACTTTTCACAGCACAACCGCAAGCCATACTTGTGTTTGTGAGAATCTCGTAGAAGGGCGGTATTTAGACAGCACAAGAAAACTCACTAAGGGGAACGATGTGTGACCAAAGAAGAGGCACTGAGCGAGAGAGACAGATTCTGAGGCACATCAGCTGGATACATCTCCTCACTCTCCGCTGTCTCCTCGCTCTCTCCTCTGTCTCCTCTCTATGTCCTCTCTCTCCTCTGTCTGCTACCTATCTTCTATCGCTCCTCTCTATGTCCTCTCTCTCCTCTCTATCTCCTATCTCTCCTCTGTCTCCTCTCTATGTTCTCTCTCTTCACTGTGTCCTCTCTATCTCCTATCGCTCTTATCTCTCCTCACTCTCATCTCTATGTCCTTTCTCTCCTCAGTGTCCTCCATAACTGCTCTCTCTCCTCAGTCTCATCTCGAACTCGTCTCTCTCCTCTGTATCCTCTCCATCTCCTCTCTCTCTCCGCCTCCTGTCTACTTCCTCGGTGTGTAGCACTAAACATTCAGTGGTACTTGTATTAAAGACTTTTCACAGCACAACCGCAAGCCCTACTTGTGTTTGTGAGAATCTCGTAGAAGGGCGGTATTTAGACAGCACAAGAAAACTCACTAAGGGGAACGATGTGTGACCAAAGAAGAGGCACTGAGCGAGAGAGACAGATTCTGAGGCACATCAGCTGGATACATCTCCTCACTCTCCGCTGTCTCCTCACTCTCTCCTCTGTCTCCTCTCTATGTCCTCTCTCTCCTCTGTCTCCTACCTATCTTCTATCGCTCCTCTCTATGTCCTCTCTCTCCTCTCTATCTCCTATCTCTCTTATCTCTCCTCTATCTCCTCTCTCTCCGCAGTCTCCTCCATAACTGCTCTCTCTCCACAGTCTCATCTCTATCTCGTCTCTCTCCTCTGTATCCTCTCCATCTCCTCTCTCTCTCCGCCTCCTGTCTACTTCCTCGGTGTGTAGCACTAAACATTCAGTGGTACTTGTATTAAAGACTTTTCACAGCACAACCGCAAGCCCTACTTGTGTTTGTGAGAATCTCGTAGAAGGGCGGTATTTAGACAGCACAAGAAAACTCACTAAGGGGAACGATGTGTGACCAAAGAAGAGGCACTGAGCGAGAGAGACAGATTCTGAGGCACATCAGCTGGATACATCTCCTCTCTCTCCTCTATCTCCTATCTCTGCTCGTCTCCTCTCTATATTCTCTCTCCCCTTTGTCTCCTATCTATCTTCTATCGCTCTTCTCTTATCTCTCTATGTCCTCTCTCTCCTCTCAATCTCTTATCTCTCCTCTGTCTCTACTCTATATCCTATCTCTCCACTCTATTTCCTATCTCTCGTCTGTCTCCTCTCTATGTCCTATCCCTCCTCTGTCTCCTCTTTAGCTCTTCTCTCTCCTCTGCCTATTCTCTTTCTCCTCTCTCTCCTCTGTCTCCTCTCTATGTCCTCTGTCTCATCTCTTTTTCGTCTGTCTCCTCTCTATAACCTCTCTTTCTCTGTCTCCTCTCTCTCTCCTCTGTCTCCTCTCCATGTCCTCTCTCCTCTGCCTCCCCTCTATCGGTTCTCTCCCCTCTATCGGTTCTCTCTCCTTTGTCTCCTCTCTATGTCCACCCTCTCCTCTGCCTCATCTCTATGTCCTCTTTCTCGTGTGTCTCCTCTCTATCTCCTCTGTTTCTTATCTATGTCCTCTCCCTCTTCTGTCTCCTCATTCTTCCATGTCTCCTCACTCTCCCCTGTCTCCTCTCTCTCTCCTCTATCTCCTCTGTATGTCCTCTCTCTCTTCTTCCTCCCCTCTATCTGCTCACTCTCCTTTGCCTCCTCTCTATGTCGTCTTTCTCCTTTCTATGTCGACTCTCTCCTCTCTATGTCCTCTCTCTCCTCTGTCTCTTCTCTATGTCCTCTCTCTCCTCTGTCTCTTCTCTATGTCCTCTCTCTGCTCTGTCTCCTCTCTAACTCCTCTGTCTCCTCTCTGTCTCCTCTGTCTCTTCTCTATGTCTTCTCCCTCTTCTGTCTCCTCACCCTCCCTTGTCTCCTCACTCTCCCATGTCTTCTCACTCTCCCCTGTCTCTTCTCTCTCTCCTCTGTCTCCTCTCTAGGTCCTCTCTCTCCTCTGTCTCCTATCTATCTTCTATCGCTCCTCTCTCTCCTCTCTATGTCCTCTCTCTCCTCTCTATCTCCTATCTCTCTTATCTCTCCTCTATCTCCTCTCTCTCCGCAGTCTCCTCCATAACTGCTCTCTCTCCTCAGTCTCATCTCTATCTCGCATCTCTCCTCTGAATCCTCTCCATCTCCTCTCTCTCTCCGCCTCCTGTCTACTTCCTCGGTGTGTAGCACTAAACATTCAGTGGTACTTGTACTGAAGACTTTTCACAGCAAAACCGCAAGCCCTATTTGTGTTTGTGGGAATGTCGTAGAAGGGCGGTATTTAGACAGCACAAAAAAACTCACTAAGGGGAACGATATGAGACCGAAGAAGAGACGCTTAGCGAGAGAGACAGATTCTGAGGCACACCAGCTGGATACATCTCCTCTCTCTCCTCTATCTCCTATCTTTTCTCTGTCTCCTCTCTATATTCTATCTCTGCTCTGTCTCTTCTCTATGTCCTATCTCTGCTCTGTCTCTTCTCTATATCCTCTCTCCCCTCTGTCTCCTATCTATCTTCTATCGCTCCTCTCTTTCCTTTCTATGTCGCCTTTCTCCTCTCAATCTCCTATCTCTCCTCTGTCACCACTCTAGCTCCTATCTATCGTCTTTCTCCTCTCTATTGTAGTGGGACAAATATATAAACACACATACATACACATAACAACAGCTATCCAGTCAGCGGGTCCCTTACCTAAGCTTAAGATGTGCTCTCGTTCTTTCTCGTCAGAATCAACCATCTAACGAGAATAGCTAGACGAGCACGAAGAATGTCGCGCTCACACATAAACACATACTATAACAATAGTACATTAGTCGGTAAGCAGAAAACGAACGTCAGTCGAGTCAGTCTTGATCGTGCGATTGAATAAAGAGAACGTACTGCGCAAACCTCTTCGTCGGGACATCATTTATTACTTCTACAAATTCAGAAGTGGTTCGACTGCACGCAATGGAAAAATCAAATCTGAACACATTTTCGGCAACGCAGCTCAAAAACTGGTTAGCTGCAGTGGGAGGACCTACGACGGGTACCAAAAATGAGCTAATAACTCGTCTAAGCAATCTTCCGCCAGACGTGCGTGGTTCTGCGTCAGGTCATGACATCGACAGCAACGACCTGCTAAGCCTGTCAGGTCTCGGAGCACAGGCAGAGCAGTCAGGAAATTTAATTGGCAACGTAGTGGAACAACAGCGGTCAAATCCAACATGTAATGTACAAGTGACACCAAATAGCGAAATCAGCGCAAGGTCATCAGAATTATGCACTGAAACGCAGAACATTTTGCAAATTGGCGAAATTCTGAAGGTCATACAAAATTTGCAAGCTGAAATCAATGCAAACAATATTGCGCTGCGTCAAATTCAACGCAACCAAGCAACGGTAAGTAACGGCGCCAGCAACAGCCACTTCAACGGGATCGACAGCGCCGACTTCACAGGCAGCGACAGAGACATTAGAGGCATCGGCGACACAGACAACGGCGACACGGGCAGTGGCGACACAGGCGCCAGCAACATCGACGACATTGGCAACACCAACAACGGCGGCAACATGGACGGCGTCGGCAACATTGACAACGTCGGCAACATTGACAACTTCGGCAACATCGACAACGTCGGCAACATTGGCAACGTCGGCAACATCGACGACAGTAGCAACGTCAGCATCGCTAACAACGAAGAAGAAAAACAGGAACAAGCAGCAAAGCATTCATCAGCTAAAGCGCTCGCTTTTGCAAAAGAAGCAACTGAAGAATTCGATGGCAGCAGCTGCGCGAACATCTGGTCAAGCAGTTAAACAACATTGCCCAAATTTATGGTTTAGACGACAAATCGTCGCGCATTCTACTCGTCATTAAACTCAAAGGGAAGGCGCAAACCTGGTTGCATTCAAATCCAACACGCATGCTTGAGCCAATTGAAAAGCTATGCGATCAGCTGATCATGGCCTTTAATGCAAAAGTTTCGAAGGCAGAAATGCGACTTAAATTCGAGCTACGCAAATGGCAAAGAGAAGAAATGTTCTCAGTATACTTCGAAGAGAAGATCATGCTAGCTCAAAGAATCAACGTGGACCAAGACGAACTTCTGGAGCAAATAATAGACGGAGTACCATCACAGACCCTACGTGACCAGGCCCGTATGCAACGGTTTGAAAACTCTGAGCAAAAGCGAGAAGCGTTTGCCATCATAGAGCTTCTGGGACAAAAAAAAGGAAGGTAGTATGAAGACGACATCATCGACAACAGCGGCCGACAACGATCAACGATGCCGAAATTGCAACGCACGACGCCATTTCTACAAAGACAGCTGCAAACCAAAAAGAGCTCCAGGGTCATGTTTTGCTTGCGGAGAAATGGGGCACTTTGTAGCACAATGCGCAAAGAGGAAGAGTACTGGCCAGATCAACAATAACTATGTAAGGTACTTAGAAATACATTTTGATAATAACATTAAACTATCCATTATCAGAGAATGCCTCATAGACTCTGGCAGTGCAGCGCGATCTCCTTTGCAAAAAAGTCATGCATAACAAATGAAGTTTCATTAAATTTAGTGTACAAATCATATTATGGGCTGAATAAAAGCCAACTTATTATTATTGGAAAAATATTATGTTACCTATTACAATGATCATAAAAAGTTTATTTTGAGTTAATGATTGTCGCCAATGAGTCAATGAGCCATAACGTAGTACTGGGCAGAGATTTTATGAGTGCGTGTGGTTTGAGCATAAACCAAAACACCATAGATCTAATCGAATTAAAAAATGGGCGCAGCTCGATCAAAAATATAAAAACCGAACCAATGCAGAAATTTATCACAACGCAGACACAAAAAGAAATTATGCAACCACAAGCGAGCCCTTGATAAGGAGGGAAATGAAAATATCGTTAGAAAAATATAAACAATTTAGTTGTTCACCCAGACGACTGTCATACACAGAAAAAGACCAACTACAAAAAATGTTAGATGAATACTTGGATAATGGAATTATACGCTTTAGCGATTCCGAGTATGCTTCGCCCATAGTGTTAGTAAAAAAAAAACAGGGGATCTACGATTATGCATTGACTATCGAAAATTTAATAAAATCTTATTAAAAGACAACTATCCGTTGCCTTTAATTGACGATCTGTTAGACAAATTAGTCAATAAGACAGTGTTTTCAAAATTAGATCTGAAAAATTGATATTTTCATGTGTTTGTCAATAAACAATCCGTAAAATATACGTCTTTCGTAACCCCGTTGGGCCAATATGAATTTTTAAGACTGCCAATGGGGATAAAGAATGCATCAGCCGTATTTCAAAGATTCGTAAATAAGATTTTCGCTGATTTAATAAGGGACGACAAAGTTACTGTATACATGGACGACATAATGGTTGCAAGCAGATTCACGAACATTTAATCACCCTAACTGAAGTTTTTAAAAGGTTAGTTTAAAATAAATTAGAATTACGTTTAGACAAATGTGAATTCATACAAGACAGAATTAAATATTTAGGGTTCCTAATAACAAGTGAAGGCATTAGGGCAGATGACAAAGGAATAGAAGCGATTAAGAATTTCCCGATACCAGACAAAGTTCATATCGTTCAAAGTTTTTTAGGTTTGTGTTCGTATTTCAGGCGACTTATCAAAGACTTTTCATCAATAGCCAAACCACTATACGATCTTTTGAGAAAAGACAAACAGTTCGCGTTCAGCGAAAATGAGTTAGAATGCTTTCTAACCCTTAGGGAAAAACTCATGCAAGCGCCAGTAAAAGCCATTTTCAACTACAAAGACGAGGTCGAGCTGCATTGCGATGCAAGCTCTCTGGGTTTCGGAGCCGTGTTAATGCAAAAGAAAAACGATGGTAAATCGCACCCAATCTTTTATTTTTTAAAGCGAACATGAGGTGGAGTCAAAATACCACAGTTTCGAATTAGAAACATTAGCGATAGTTTATGCACTGCGTAGATTTCGAATCTACTTACAAGGAAGACATTTCAAAATCGTGACAGACTGCAATTCATTAACATTAACATTAACATTAAATAAAGTTGAACTCAATCCGAGAATTGCCAGATGGGCTTTAGAACTGCAAAATTATGACTACGAGCTAATTCACAGGGCTGGAAGCAAGGTGCAGCATGTCGACGCCCTAAGCAGATGCACCAATATTCTAATAGTAGAAACAAATAGTTTCGAAGACAATCTTGTCATTTGTCAGACAAAAGACTCGAAAATACAAAAGTTAAAGGGAATATTAGAAAATAACGAACATAAATTATACGAAATAAGAAACGGAATTATTTATAGAAAAACCAAGGATGGTAGGTTTCTGTTTTATGTACCAGAAGACATGGAAAACCACGAAATGTATAAATATCACAATGAGCTGGGACACATAGGCAGGGACAAAATGATTGACGCAATTTTGAAAAGTTATTGGATATCAAATATCAAAGAAAAAATGCAACACTCATATTGAGAATTGCCTGAAATGCGTTGCATTCTCGCCAAAAACGGGAAAATCAGAAGGATTGGTACACAGTATACCTAAAGGAGATAGACCGTTCGAATTACTGCACATTGATCATTACGGACCAGTAGCTGCTGGTAGGGCCAACAGGCATGACGGACTTACCAAATTTATAAGATTATACTCTACCAGGACAACGAATACTAAAGAAGTTATAAAAGCACTAAAAGATTATTTCAGAGCATACAGCAGGCCAAAGTGCATTACTTCCGACAGAGGCAGTTGTTTCACATCAAACGAAGAATTTTTGTCAGATCTCAACATAAAGCATATAAAAATAGCAACAGGCTCGCCACAGGCAAACGGACAAGTTGAGCGTATAAATAGAAATTTGGGACCAATGATTGCCAAACTTACAGAACCAGAAAGGGGAAAACAATGGGACTCAGTAATAGAACAAGTGAAACATGCACTCAACAATACAATACAGCGTAGCATTAAGCAGCTGCCGAGTAAGATGCTCTTCGGGGTAGAGCATAAAGGCGAAGTAATAGATGAGCTGAAAGAAAAACTAGAGGAAATTAATAATTCAAACATTGCAATAAACTTAAAAGAAATCAGAGAAAAAGCTAAAGAAAACCAGCTAAATGCACAAATCTACAATGAATCATACTATGACAAAACTAGAAACAAATCTAAAGAGTATAGAAAAGGGGACTATGTAATGGTGAAAAATTTCGACAGTACAGTAGGAGTTGCTAGAAAATTAATTCCCAGAAACAAAGGCCCATATGTAATAGAGAAAGTTTTGCGAAATGATAGGTTTTTGTTAAAAGATGCTGAGGGTTTCCAAATATCGCGAAATCCGTACAAGGGTATATGGAGTGCTCAAAACATGCGACACTGGATAGGAAAAAAAAAATAGGTTAAGAAACATTGTAAATACACATATATATAATCATTAAAAAAATTAAATTGTAAACTAATAGAAAACCACAAAGTTAAAATCAAAAAGCACATATAATATAAGTAAATTGTCATAAACACTAGGATCAGGGGATCCAGCTCACAGGATGGCCGAGTTGTAGTAGGACAAATATATAAACATACATACATACATACATACT
>JAWNPQ010000158.1:0-10880 GCA_035047465.1 Drosophila sordidula | reverse complement strand
TTCTCTCTGTCTCTCTCTCTCCTCTCTGTCTCTCTTTATCTCCTCTCTCTCTCTGTCTCTCTCTCTATGTCGTCTGTCTCCTTTGTCTCCTCTCTGTTTCCTCTCTCTCCTCTGCATCCTTTCTATCTGCTCTCTCTCCTCTCTATCTCCTCTCTCTCCTCTGTCTCCTCTCTATGTTCTATCACTCCTCTGTCTCTTCTCTATGTCTTTTCTCTCCTCTGTCGCCTCTCTAACTCCTATCTCGAATCTGTCTCCGTTCTATGTTCTATCTCTCCTCCGTCACCTCTCTATGTCCTCTCTCTCTCCTCTGTCTCCTCTCTATGTTCTATGTCTCCTCTGTCTCTTCTCTATGTCTTTTTTCTCCTCTGTCTCCTCCCCATTTCTTCTATCTTGTTTATCTCCTCTCTATGTCCTCTCTTTCCTCTGTCTCCTCTCTATCTCCTCTGTCTCCTCTCTATGTCCTCTCTCTCCTATGTCTCCTCTCTATTTCCTCTGTCTCCTCTCTATGTCCTATCTTCCCCCTATGTCCTCTCTTTCCTCTGTCTCCTCTCTAAATCCTCTGTCTCCTCTCTATGTCCTCTCTCTCCTCTGTCTTCTCTCTATCTCCTCTGTCTCCTCCCAATCTCCTCTCTATGTCCTCTCTTCCCACTGTCTCCTGTCTATCTCCTCTGTCTCCTCTCTGTCCTCCGTCTCCGCTCTATCTCCTCTGTCTCCTCTCTAAGTCCTCTATTTCCTCTGTCTCCTCTCTAACTCCCATCTTTCCTCTACCTCCTCTCTATGCCCTCTCTCTCCTCTGTTCCCTCTCTATCTCCTCTCTCCCTTCTGTTTCCTCTTTATGTCCTCTCTCTCCTCTGTCTCCTCTCTATGTCCTATCTCTCCATTGTCTCTTCTCTGTGTCTTCTCTCTTCTCTGTCTCCTCTCTAACTCCTATCTCTCATCTGCCTCCTCTCTATGTCCTATCTCTCCTCTGTCTCCTCTCCATGTCCGCTCTCTACTCTCTCTTCTCTGTCTCCGCTCTCTACTCTGTCTCCTCTCTACTTCCTCTCTCTCCTCTGTCTCCTCTCTATCTCCTATCGCTCATCTCACTCCTCTGTCTCCTCTCAATGTGCTTCCTCTTATCTGTCTCCTCTCTATCTCCTATCTCTCCTCTGACACTTCTATATGGCCTCTCTCTCTCTTCTCTCTCTGTCTCCTCTCCGTCTCCAATCTCTCCTCTCCATTTCATCTCTCTCCTCTGTCTCCTCACTCTGCTGTCTATCTCGTCTCTCTCCTCTGTATCCTCCCCATCACCTATCTCTCTTCCGTCTTTTGTCTATCTCCTCGATGTATGCACAAAAATCTCGCTAAGGGGAACGATGTGTGACCAAAGAAGAGACACTGAGCGAGAGAGAAAGAGTCTGAGGAACATCAGCTGGATACATCTCCTCTTCCTTTTTGTCTCCACTCTATCTCCTCTCTCTCTTCTGTCTCCTCTCTATCTCCACTGTTTCTCTCTCTGTCCTCTCTCTCCTCTCTAGCTCCTCTCTCTCCTCTTCTCCTCTCTATGTCGTCTGTCTCCTTTGTCTCCTCTCTGTTTCCTCTCTCTCCTCTGCCTCCTTTCTATCTGCTCTCTCTCCTCTCTATCTCCTCTCTCTCCTCTGTCTTCTCTCTATGTTCTATCACTCCTCTGTCTCTTCTCTATGTCTTTTCTCTCCTCTGTCGCCTCTCTAACTCCTATCTCTAATCTGCCTCCTTTCTATGTTCTATCTCTCCTCCGTCACCTCTCTATGTCCTCTCTCTCCTCTGTCTCCTTTCTATGTTCTATCTCTCCTCCGTCACCTCTCTATGTCCTCTCTCTCTCCTCTGTCTCCTCTCTATGTTCTATGCCTCTGTCTCTTCTCTATGTCTTTTTTTCCTCTGTCTCCTCCCCATTTCTTCTATCTTGTTTATCTCCTCTCTATGTCTTCTCTTTCCTCTGTCTCCTCTCTATCTCCTCTGTCTCCTCTCTATGTCCTCTCTCTCCTATGTCTCCTCTCTATTTCCTCTGTCTCCTCTCTATGTCCTATCTTCCCCCTATGTCCTCTCTTTCCTCTGTCTCCTCTCTATCTCCTCTGTCTCCTCTCTATGTCCTCTCTCTCCTCTGTCTCCTCTCTATCTCCTCTGTCTCCTCCCAATCTCCTCTCTATGTCCTCTCTCTCCACTGTCTCCTGTCTATCTCCTCTGTCTCCTCTCTGTCCTCCGTCTCCGCTCTATCTCCTCTGTCTCCCTCTCTAAGTCCCTCTATTTCCTCTGTCTCCTCTCTAACTCCCATCTTTCCTCTACCTCCCTCTCTATGCCCTCTCTCTCCTCTGTTTCCTCTCTATCTCCTCTCTCCCTTCTGTCTCCCTCTCTATGTCCTATCTCTCCATCTGTCTCTTCTCTGTGTCTTCTCTCTCTCTGTCTCTTCTCTACTCCTATCTCTCATCTGCCTCCTCTCTATGTCCTATCTCTCCTCTGTCTCCTCTCCATGTCCGCTCTCTACTCTCTCTTCTCTGTCTCCGCTCTATGTTCTATCACTCCTCTGTCTCTTCTCTATGTCTTTCTCTCCCTCTGTCGCCTCTCTAACTCCTATCTCGAATCTGTCTCTTCTATGTTCTATCTCTCCTCTGTCACCTCTCTATGTCCTCTCTCTCTCTCTCTGTCTCCTCTCTATGTTCTATGTCTCTGTCTCTCTCTATGTCTTTTTCTCCTCTGTCTCCTCCCATTTCTTCTATCTTGTTTATCTCCTCTCTATGTCCTCTCTTTCCTCTGTCTCCTCTCTATCTCCTCTGTCTCCTCTCTATGTCCTCTCTCTCTATGTCTCCTCTCTATTTCCTCTGTCTCCTCTCTATGTCCTATCTTCCTATGTCCTCTCTTTCTCTGTCTCTCTCTATCCTCTGTCTCCTCTCTATGTCCTCTCTCTCTGTCTCTCTCTATCTCTCTGTCTCCTCCCAATCTCCTCTCTATGTCTCTCTCTCCACTGTCTCTGTCTATCTCCTCTGTCTCCTCTCTGTCCTCCGTCTCCGCTCTATCTCTCTGTCTCCTCTCTAAGTCCTCTATTTCCTCTGTCTCCTCTCTAACTCCCATCTCCTCTACCTCCTCTCTCTGCCTCTCTCTCCTCTGTTTCTCTCTATCTCTCTCTCCCTTCTGTCTCCTCTTTATGTCCTCTCTCTCCTCTGTCTCCCTCTCTATGTCCTTCTCTCCATTGTCTCTTCTCTGTGTCTTCTCTCTTCTCTGTCTCCTCTCTAACTCCTATCTCTCATCTGCCTCCTCTCTATGTCCTATCTCTCCTCTGTCTCCTCTCCATGTCCGCTCTCTACTCTCTCTTCTCTGTCTCCGCTCTATGTTCTATCACTCCTCTGTCTCTTCTCTATGTCTTTTCTCTCCTCTGTCGCCTCTCTAACTCCTATCTCGAATCTGTCTCCTTTCTATGTTCTATCTCTCCTCCGTCACCTCTCTATGTCCTCTCTCTCTCCTCTGTCTCCTCTCTATGTTCTATGTCTCCTCTGTCTCTTCTCTATGTCTTTTTTCTCCTCTGTCTCCTCCCCATTTCTTCTATCTTGTTTATCTCCTCTCTATGTCCTCTCTTTCCTCTGTCTCCTCTCTATCTCCTCTGTCTCCTCTCTATGTCCTCTCTCTCCTATGTCTCCTCTCTATTTCCTCTGTCTCCTCTCTATGTCCTATCTTCCCCCTATGTCCTCTCTTTCCTCTGTCTCCTCTCTAAATCCTCTGTCTCCTCTCTATGTCCTCTCTCTCCTCTGTCTTCTCTCTATCTCCTCTGTCTCCTCCCAATCTCCTCTCTATGTCCTCTCTCTCCACTGTCTCCTGTCTATCTCCTCTGTCTCCTCTCTGTCCTCCGTCTCCGCTCTATCTCCTCTGTCTCCTCTCTAAGTCCTCTATTTCCTCTGTCTCCTCTCTAACTCCCATCTTTCCTCTACCTCCTCTCTATGCCCTCTCTCTCCTCTGTTTCCTCTCTATCTCCTCTCTCCCTTCTGTCTCCTCTTTATGTCCTCTCTCTCCTCTGTCTCCTCTGTCTCCCTCTATGTCCTATCTCTCCATTGTCTCTTCTCTGTGTCTTCTCTCTTCTCTGTCTTCTCTCTAACTCCTATCTCTCATCTGCCTCCTCTCTATGTCCTATCTCTCCTCTGTCTCCTCTCCATGTCCGCTCTCTACTCTCTCTTCTCTGTCTCCGCTCTGTACTCTGTCTCCTCTCTATTTCCTCTCTCTCCTCTGTCTCCTCTCTATCTCCTATCGCTCATCTCCGTCCTCTGTCTCCTCTCAATGTGATTTCTCTTATCTGTCTCCTCTCTATCTCCTATCTCTCCTCTGACACTTCTATATGGCCTCTCTCTCTCTTCTCTCTCTGTCTCCTCTCCGTCTCCAATCTCTCCTCTCCATTTCATCTCTCTCCTCTGTCTCCTCACTCTGCTGTCTATCTCGTCTCTCTCCTCTGTATCCTCCCCATCACCTATCTCTCTTCCGTCTTTTGTCTATCTCCTCGATGTATAGCACTAAACACTCAGTGGTACTTGTACTAAAGACTTTTCACAGCCAAAACCGCAAGCCCTACTTGAGTTTGTGAGAATCTCGTAGAAGAGCGCTATTAAGACAGCACAAAAAACTCGCTAAGGGGAACGATGTGTGACCAAAGAAGAAACACTGAGCGAGGGAGAAAGAGTCTCCCTTTTTCGTCTCCTCTCTATCTCCTCTCTCTCTCTCTGTCTCCTCTCTATGTCCTCTCTCTCCATCTGTCTCTCTCTCTGTGTCTTCTCTCTCTCTCTCTCCTCTCTAGCTCCTCTCTCTCCTCTGTCTCCTCTCTATGTCGTCTGTCTCCTTTGTCTCCTCTCTTTTTCCTCTCTCTCCTCTGCCTCCTTTTTATCTGCTCTCTCTCCCTCTCTATCTCTCTCTCTCTCCTCTCTATATTCTATCTCTCCTCTGTCTCTTCTCTATGTCTTTCTCTCCTCTGTCGCCTCTCTAACTCCTATCTCTCCTCTGTCTCCTTTCTATGTTCTATCTCTCCTCCGTCACCTCTCTATGTCCTCTCTCTCTCCTCTGTCTTCTCTCTCTCTCTCTCTGTCTCCTCTCTATGTCTTCTCTCTCTCTGTCTCCTCTCTATGTTCTATTTCTCCTCTGTCTCTTCTCTTGTTTATCTCCTCTCTATGTCCTCTCTTCCTCTCTCTCCTCTCTATCTCTCTGTCTCTCTCTCTATGTCCTCTCTTTCCTCTGTCTCTCTCTCTATCTCCTCTGTCTCCTCTCTCTGTCTCTCTTGTCCCTCTCCCTCTATCTCCTCTGTCTCCTCTCTATCTCCTCTGTCTCCTCTCTATTCCTCTGTCTCCCTCTATCTCTTCTCTATGTCCTCTATTTCCTCTGTCTCCTCTCTATCTCCTCTGTCTCCTCTCTATGTCCTCTCTTTCCTCTGTCTCCTCTCTATCTCCTCTGTCTCCTCTCTATATCCTCTGTCTCCTCTCTATCTCTCTGTCTCCTCTCTGTCCTCTGTCTCCGCTCTATCTCCTCTGTGTCCTCTCTATGTCTCTCTCTCTCTGTCTCCCTCTATCTATTCTGTCCCCTCTCTATGTCCTCTCTCTTCCTCAGTCTCCTCTCTATCTCCTCTGTCTCCTCTCTATCTCCTCTGTCTCCTCTCTATGTCCTCTCTTTCCTCTGTCTCCTCTCTATCTCCTCTGTCTCCTCTCTATGTCCTCTGTCTCCTCTCTATCTCGTCTGTCTCCTCTCTGTCCTCTTCTCCCTCTATCTCCTCTTCTCTCTCTATGTCCTCCCTTCCTCGTCTCCTCTATATCCCCTCTGTCTCCTCTCTATGTCCCTCTCCCTTCTGTCTCCTCTCTTTCCGCTTCTCTCTCTTTTCCTCTGTCTCCTCTCATGTCTCTTTCTCCTCTCTATGTCTCTCTCTCCTCCGTCTCTCTCTATCTCCTCTGTCTCTCTCTATGTCCCTCTGTCTCCTCTCTATCTCCTCTGTCCCTCTCTATTCCTCTATTTCCTCTGTCTCTCTCTATGTCCTATCTTTCCTCTGTCTCCTCTCTATCTCTCTGTCTCCTCTCTATGTCCTATCTATCTTCCTCCTCTTCTCTTCTCTATTCTTTTTCCTCTGTCTCCTCTCCATTTCTTCTATCTTTTTATCTCTCTCTATGTCCTTCTTTTCTGTCTCTCTCTATCTCCTCTGTCTCTCTCTATGTCTTTCTCTATGTCTCTCTCTATTTGTTCTCCTCTCTATGTCCTTCTTCCCCCTATGTCCTCTTTTCCTCTGTTCCTCTCTATCTCCTCTGTCTCCTCTCTATGTCCTCTTCCCTCTGTCTCCTCTGTCTCCTCTCTATGTCTATCTCTCCATTGTCTCTTCTCTGTTCTTCTCTCTTCTCTGTTCTTTCTCTCTCTGTCTCTTCTCTACTCTATTCTCTCTGCCTCTCTCTATGTCCTATCTCTCCTCTGTCTCCTCTCATGTGCCTCTCTCTCTCTCTTCTCTGTCTCCCTCTATGTTCTATCCTCCTCTGTCTCTCTCTATGTCTTTCTCTCCCTCTGTCGCCTCTCTAACTCCTATCTTGAATCTGTCTTCTTTCTATGTTCTATCTCTCCTCCGTCACCTCTCTATGTCCTCTCTCTCTCCTCTGTCTCCTCTCTATGTTCTATCACTCCTCTGTCTCTTCTCTATGTCTTTTCTCTCCTGTGTCGCCTCTCTAACTCCTATCTCTAATCTGCCTCCTTTCTATGTTCTATCTCTCCTCCGTCACCTCTCTATGTCCTCTCTCTCCTCTGTCTCCTTTCTATGTTCTATCTCTCCTCCGTCACCTCTCTATGTCCTCTCTCTCTCCTCTGTCTCCTCTCTATGTTCTATGCCTCCTCTGTCTCTTCTCTATGTCTTTTTTTCCTCTGTCTCCTCCCCATTTCTTCTATCTTGTTTATCTCCCTCTCTATGTCCTCTCTTTCCTCTGTCTCCTCTCTATCTCCTCTGTCTCCTCTCTATGTCCTCTCTCTCCTATGTCTCCTCTCTATTTCCTCTGTCTCCTCTCTATGTCCTATCTTCCCCCTATGTCCTCTCTTTCCTCTGTCTCATCTCTGAATCCTCTGTCTCCTCTCTATGTCCTCTCTCTCCTCTGTCTTCTCTCTATCTCCTCTGTCTCCTCCCAATCTCCTCTCTATGTCCTCTCTCTCCACTGTCTCCTGTCTATCTCCTCTGTCTCCTCTCTGTCCTCCGTCTCCGCTCTATCTCCTCTGTCTCCTCTCTAAGTCCTCTATTTCCTCTGTCTCCTCTCTAACTCCCATCTTTCCTCTACCTCCTCTCTATGCCCTCTCTCTCCTCTGTTTCCTCTCTATCTCCTCTCTCCCTTCTGTCTCCTCTTTATGTCCTCTCTCTCCTCTGTCTCCTCTGTCTCCTCTCTATGTCCTATCTCTCCATTGTCTCTTCTCTGTGTCTTCTCTCTTCTCTGTCTCCTCTCTAACTCCTATCTCTCATCTGCCTCCTCTCTATGTCCTATCTCTCCTCTGTCTCCTCTCCATGTCCGCTCTCTACTCTCTCTTCTCTGTCTCCGCTCTGTACTCTGTCTCCTCTCTATTTCCTCTCTCTCCTCTGTCTCCTCTCTATCTCCTATCGCTCATCTCACTCCTCTGTCTCCTCTCATTGTGCTTCCTCTTATCTGTCTCCTCTCTATCTCCTATCTCTCCTCTGACACTTCTATATGGCCTCTCTCTCTCTTCTATCTCTGTCTCCTCTCCGTCTCCAATCTCTCCTCTCCATTTCATCTCTCTCCTCTGTCTCCTCACTCTGCTGTCTATCTCGTCTCTCTCCTCTGTATCCTCCCCATCACCTATCTCTCTTCCGTCTTTTGTCTATCTCCTCGATGTATGCACAAAAAACTCGCTAAGGGGAACGATGTGTGACCAAAGAAGAGACACTGAGCGAGAGAGAAAGAGTCTGAGGAACATAAGCTGGATACATATCCTCTTCCTTTTTGTCTCCTCTCTATCACCGCTCTCTCTTCTGTCTCCTCTCTATCTCCACTGTTTCCTCTCTCTGTCCTCTCTCTCCTCTCTAGCTCCTCTCTCTTCTCTGTCTCCTCTCTATGTCGTCTGTCTCCTTTGTCTCCTCTCTGTTTCCTCTCTCTCCTCTGCCTCCTTTCTATCTGCTCTCTCTCCTCTCTATCTCCTCTCTCTCCTCTGCCTCCTTTCTATGTTCTATCTCTCCTCCGTCACCTCTCTATGTCCTCTCTCTCCTCTGTCTCCTTTCTATGTTCTATCTCTCCTCCGTCACCTCTCTATGTCCTCTCTCTCTCCTCTGTCTCCTCTCTATGTTCTATGCCTCCTCTGTCTCTTCTCTATGTCTTTTTTCTCCTCTGTCTCCTCCCCATTTCTTCTATCTTGTTTATCTCCTCTCTATGTCCTCTCTTTCCTCTGTCTCCTCTCTATCTCCTCTGTCTCCTCTCTATGTCCTCTCTCTCCTATGTCTCCTCTCTATTTCCTCTGTCTCCTCTCTATGTCCTATCTTCCCCCTATGTCCTCTTTGTCCTCTGTCTCCTCTCTATCTCCTCTGTCTCCTCTCTATGTCCTCTCTCTCCTCTGTCTCCTCTCTATCTCCTCTGTCTCCTCCCAATCTCCTCTCTATGTCCTCTCTCTCCACTGTCTCCTGTCTATCTCCTCTGTCTCCTCTCTGTCCTCCGTCTCCGCTCTATCTCCTCTATCTCCTCTCTAAGTCCTCTCTCTCCTCTGTCTCCTCTCTAACTCCCATCTCTCCTCTACCTCCTCTCTATGCCCTCTCTCTCCTCTGTTTCCTCTCTATCTCCTCTCTCCCTTCTGTCTCCTCTTTATGTCCTCTCTCTCCTCTGTCTCCTCTGTCTCCCTTCTATGTCCTATCTCTCCATTGTCTCTTCTCTGTGTCTTCTCTCTTCTTTGTCTCCTCTCTAACTCCTATCTCTCATCTGCCTCCTCTCTATGTCCTATCTCTCCTCTGTCTCCTCTCCATGTCCGCTCTCTACTCTCTCTTCTCTGTCTCCACTCTCTACTCTGTCTCCTCTCTATTTCCTCTCTCTCCTCTGTCTCCTATCGCTCATCTCCGTCCTCTGTCTCCTCTCAATGTGCTTCCTCTTATCTGTCTCCTCTCTATCTCCTATCTCTCCTCTGACACTTCTATATGGCCTCTCTCTCTCTTCTCTCTCTGTCTCCTCTCCGTCTCCAATCTCTCCTCTCCATTGCATCTCTCTCCTCTGTCTCCTCACTCTGCTGTCTATCTCGTCTCTCTCCTCTGTATCCTCCCCATCACCTATCTCTCTTCCGTCTTTTGTCTATCTCCTCGATGTATAGCACTAAACACTCAGTGGTACTTGTACTAAAGACTTTTCACAGCCAAAACCGCAAGCCCTACTTGAGTTTGTGAGAATCTCGTAGAAGAGCGCTATTAAGACAGCACAAAAAACTCGCTAAGGGGAACGATGTGTGACCAAAGAAGAAACACTGAGCAAGGGAGAAAGAGTCTCCCTTTTTAGTCTCCTCTCTATCTCCTCTCTCTCCTCTGTCTCCTCTCTATGTCGTCTGTCTCCTTTGTCTCCTCTCTTTTTCCTCTCTCTATTCTGCCTCCTTTTTATCTGCTCTCTCTCCTCGCTATCTCCTCTCTCTCCTCTCTATATTCTATCTCTCCTCTGTCTCTTCTCTATGTCTTTTCTCTCCTCTGTCGCCTCTCTAACTCCTATCTCTCCTCTGTCGCCTTTCTATGTTCTATCTCTCCTCCGTCACCTCTCTATGTCCTCTCTCTCTCCTCTGTCTTCTCTCTATCTCCTCTCTCTCCGCTGTCTCCACTCAATGTCCTCTCTCACCTCTGTCTCCTCTCTATGTTCTATCTCTCCTCTGTCTCTTCTCTTGTTTATCTCCACTCTATGTCCTCTCTTTCCTCTCTCTCCTCTCTATCTCCTCTGTCTCCTCTCTCTCCTATGTCTCCTCTCTATTTCCTCTGTCTCTTCTCTATGTCCTCTATGTCATCTCTTTCCTCTGTCTCCTCTCTATCTCCTCTGTCTCCTCACTATGTCCTATCTTTCCTCTGTCTCCTCTCTATGTCCTATTTTTCCTCTGTCTCCTCTCTATCTCCTCTGTCGCCTCTCTATGTCCTCTATTTCCTCTCTCCTCTCTATCTTCTCTACCGCCTCTCTATCTTCTCCGTGTGCTCTATATGTCATCTCTTTCCTCTGTCTCCTCTCTATCTCCTCTGTCTCTTCTCTATGTCCTATCTTTCCTCTGTCTCCTCTCTATGTCCTATCTTTCCTCTGTCTCCTCTCTATCTCCTCTGTCGCCTCTCTATGTCCTCTATTTCCACTCTCCTCTCTATCTTCTCTGTCTCCTCTCTATCTCCTCTGTCTCCTCTCTTTCCGCTGTCTCCCCACTATCTCTTCTCTATGTCATCTATTTCCTGTGTCTCATCTCTATCTCATCTGTCTCCTCTCTATGTCCTCTCTTTCCTCTGTCTCCTCTTTATATCCTCTGTCTCCTCTCTATATCCTCTGTCTCCTCTCTATCTCCTCTGTCTCCTCTTTGTCCTCTGTCTCCGCTCTATCTCCTCAGTCTCCTCTCTATGTCCTCGCTTTCCTCTGTCTCCTCTCTATCTATTCTGTCCCCTCTCTATGTCCTCTCTTTCCTCAGTCTCCTCTCTATCTCCTCTGTCTCCTCTCTATCTCCTCTGTCTCCTCTCTATGTCCTCTCTTTCCTCTGTCTCCTCTCTATCTCCTCTGTCTCCTCTCTATGTCCTCTGTCTCCTCTCTATCTCCTCTGTCTCCTCTCTGTCCTCTGTCTCCGCTCTATCTCCTCTGTCTCCTCACTATGTCCTCGCCTTCCTCAGTCTCCTCTATATCCCCTCTGTCTCCTCTCTATGTCCACTCTCCCTTCTGTCTCCTCTCTTT